>JAOWBW010002140.1:0-120687 GCA_026119855.1 Campanula takesimana
AAAGATGGCTAAGTTGTATATTAATGAGATGTAAGGCTGCATGGGATACCGGTGTCAATAGAGTGTTTGTGAAAATCTCGCCAACCAAAGGAGTTATGAGTTTTGGCATTCGTGGGAGGTTAAGCCCGAGATACGTGGGACCATTCGAAATTTTGGAAAGAGTTGGGGCAGTAGCTTATAATTAGCCTTACCGCCAGTTTTAGCAGGAGTGCATAACGTGTTTCATGTATCAATGTTAAGGAAGTACATTCCCGACCCAAGTCATGTGATCGAGTATAAACAGCTTAGAGTTCGCGCTGATTTGAGCTATGATGAAAGGCCTATGAAGATTGTTGATCGCAAGGACCAGATTTGAGGAAAAGAGTAATTCCTTATGTGAAAGTGCAATGGAGCAACCACACTGAAAAGAAAGCTACGTGGGAGAGTGAAATGCGAGAGACGTATCCCGATTTATTTTAAAATGACGTGCGTTTGGTTTGGAGGACCAACCTTTTAAGGAGGTAAGAATGTAATACCCGGCCCATTTTTTTTTTATATATTTTATTAATGTTGGGCTTAAGTTAAATTATGCAAGATGACGAGTTGGGCTTAAGTTCGGGCCCAAAATAAAATAAAACCATCGGGTTTAGTTAATCCTTTTCAATTAGGGAAATTTAAAACCCTACTATATATATATACACTATTAAAAACCCTCCCCTCTTTACTAATCACAAAAGAAAAGAAAAAGAAAAGAAGAACGGGACAGAGAGAGGCGGCGGCGGCTACCAGCGGGAGAGGGAGAAACTGAGAGAAGAAGAACTCGGGAAAGAGGAAGAAGAGGAAAGAGAGAAGAGAGTCGATTCCATTCATCAAAGGTACTCCCAAATCACCTACTCGTTGTTAGTTGGATTATTAAGGTTGTAATCTAAGAACCCTAAAAGATACATTGATGAATTAGGGTTTGTGATATTGGGATTTAGAAAGTGAAGAGATGTTTTGGAGCATGTATATATAATGGGTGCATGATATGTGTGTGTATGACTTGTGTGTGTGTGTGTGCGTGTGTGGTGTGTGTGATTTGCAGGAGAGTGTGTGTGTGCGTGAAGTGTGTGTACAGTGTGTGTTTGTGTGTGCGGTATGTGTGTGCGTGTGTGTGAGTTGTGTGCAGTGTGCGTTTGTGCAGTGGTGTGTTGGTGTCGAATGTGTGTGTGTGTGAATTAGGGTTTTATGTGTGTGATAAAAGGTGAAAACAGTGTGTGTATAAATTCTGTGAATAGTAATTTTACGCTGTGAATAGTGTTATTGAACAGTAATTCACGCTGTGAATAGTAGAAATCTGTGAATAGTAACATAGGCTGTGAATAGTGATTTTTGAGCTGGGAATAGTGTTTTAAATAGGATTAATGCAATCCTAAAACTTATTATTTGGGAAGGAATTAATATAAACCTATGGGTATTTTAGTAATCCGAAAAGGGTATTTCGGGAACACAAGTAATGGGTAGAACGAACCCTAACGAAGAGTTTAAGAGGATGAGCTCGTGAAGTTAAGAAAGTAAAATAAAATATAATGGGGACGGAGATTTAAGTAATTCATGTTCCTAAGAAAACATTATTTGCGTGTTTGTAGATTGTGCACGTGAAATTGCTAAGTGAAGACCACAAGGCTAAGGTAAGGGATTACGATCCTAGCTTTTGATTGTCTCTATCCTTTGATGTAGGATTCCTTGAATTTCTTTCATGAGTAGTTACCATGTGGCGGTAACGTTTTGAATTCTTAAAGTTGTGAACGCCTTTTGAATGTTCCTACACCTTGACATGTTTTAAATCAATGGGTACCAAAAATATCTTTGAAATTGTATGGTGTTCTCGTACCTTGAACACTAAGTTGAAACTTTGCTATATCTTAATTTGGTATAGACGTTCGCTTAGTCTGAAATGAAAAAGGACTAAGTAGGGTAGTCTGGTCTGAAATGAAAAAGGACTAAACTTTTATACTGCTTATTGAAGTAGTTGATTATCATGATAAATCTTACTTAAATGCCCTGATCAGGCATTGCACCTGAAATGGTGACGTTATCTTGGAATTGACGGACTTGAAAGTAAATGCCACATTTCGTATTGAAAAGTTTAATTGTTAACTGTCTTGAACTTAACGGTTAACTTGATATTTTATGAAAGCTTATCTTTGAAAATATTATTGTTGTTTCGTTCTTCCGGTCATCTCTCCTTAGAACCCGGAGAGATCCCGTATGAACTTACTGAGCATTGTTCGCTCACCCCTTCCATAATTATTGTTCTTCAGGGGATAAGTAGGTGAAGGATTCCAAAGGACAAGGAGATTGTTGATAAGGTGAAGATTGAAGATCCTTGATGACGAGAGGTTATGGACAGTTATGACTAGCCGTTAGACTTAAGAAAGACAATTTAGTCATGTTTACTTTTTAAATGTTGGTTATGACTAGCCGTTGAAGTTGAATTATGGTTTAAGACCGTTGTTTCCCAAGTTTGGGGACGGATGTTGTTTATTTAAAAGAATATTTTTACTCTGAAAATTTGGATGTTACAGTTTTCATGTTCTACACCATGTCCCCGTTCTTAACCAGCCATCATTCACTTTCCTCTTTAGCAATGATGTGGTCTATTAGAATTTCATAGAAACAGCAGAATGGATCGAAAATTGTCAATGTAAACGGAATTTGTATCTGGAATGTTTCAAGTACAAGTGATTGCTTATTAAACTTTATGTTAGCTAGTTAGTGATAAGGACATCATTTTCAGTGCGAGAAAAAGTGGTGTTTTTTACTCGCCCTGTCCCTAAATGAGCTTCCTATTTGTTATTTTTTATTGTCCCAAAAACTTCTTTCCATTTCTACAATTTGGGCTTAAATGGGCAAAGACAAAACATAGCTAGTGAAGCAAGCGTTTATATCCTTAAAAAAATTGAATAGATAAATGTATGTAAAGATTATTTTGGGATGGAGGGAGTATCTTTTTAACAGTAGGGACAAACACAAAAATGTATATTGTTGATTTGTGACTAAAAGCAGTGGCATTGATATGGTGTTCTCTTGTAAAAGGATCACATAACATTTACAACTTCAAAGGGTATGGGCAAATTTGAATTTACGTGCAAAACAGTAAGAGAAAACAGGAAATTATTTTGTAATGCAGACTAAAACAACAATGGAGGCCCAAGTTCAATATGAACTGCATTTCTTTGATGCTTCATTGAGAGAGATGATTTTTTGCACCAATCGAGAGTAATTGTTTGCTTCATTAGAATCCATGTTACATATCCATCTTAGATGAGTTTTCCTGTGGAATGGTGAATAATTAAGTGAACAAGAAATGTAGTCCATAATCAAAGCGAATCTCAGCTCGCTTGAAGATATCGTAAATGGAGAGGTTCTCGCCGGACACGCAACAGAGAAATTCTGGTGAAAAGTTTTCCCGTCATGGGACTTAGGTCGAAAACTTGCGTCGACGTATTGAATCTGACTCCAAAGACGATTAGGAAATTGGGATCTCCATGGAAATTTTGATGACAATTTTTTAGAAGATCGTAGATTGAGTGACATACGTATACAAGGAACCCCTGCTTCCTTATTTGCTTCCCATTCCGTTAACTAACGAAGGTTAAATGCTGGAACAAAAAGGGCCAGCTGTCTTAAATTAATTGTGGTACATATTGGTGGTACATAAAAAGGGGACAGAGGATTTGGGCTCAGATTATTCATAATTAAGGAATAAGGGTATAATAAGTAAACAAGAGTAAATATTCCTTGGTAATAGTAAAACGACATTTTGAAATAAAAATGAACTACTAAAACGACATACTCCCTCAGTCCCAGCTCACTTGACACCTTTTGATTAAAACTGGTCAACTTAGGGTCGTTTTGACCAACACTTTATAGAAATATTTATGTTCCAAAAAAAAATTAAAAATTGTTATTGAGAGGATTTTAATGGTGATCATTTTACATTTTTTAAATTTTATTCGGATCATAAATATTTCTATAAAGTGTTGGTTAAACCGCCCTTAAGCAGTTTTGGTCAAAAGGTGTCAAGTAAGCTGTGACAGAGGGAGTATATTTTAAAAGAGGGGAGTATTACGAGCAACCAAAGAACTTTATATAACTTCATCAAAAAACATTCATTTTTTGAGACAATAGTTCGTTTTTGCCAAAATGGACCTTTGTTTGGAAGAGTAGAATAATGTCATTCCGGAAGTGAAATGTAACGACCCGAAATTTTACATAACTTAATATTCCATAAAATCAATCTATTACAACTAAATGATACAAATTACTTGGGCAAAACTCTGTCTAAAAACTGCAAATGATTTATAACCTGCTCCGAGCCTATTCTCGAACCACAATCATCGCTCAACTGCCACAACTGCAATATCAAACTGGAGGGGAAAAGAAAGGGTGAGCGAACAAATGCCCAGTAAGATCATACGACGCCCCTTCGGTTTCTAAGAAGGGGTGACCACAAAGAAAGTTCAAAAATCATTTAATCAAAACGAAAGGGAGTTTCACGTCAATATATAAAAGGAAAACTCTTTTCAAATAAATCAAAATCTTATGGCTTCAGAATTGTAGGTTCGTATATTTTCGAAAGCACGTTTTGGTCACATATAGTGGTCAAAAACCAATTCGATGATTTTAAATAATTCCGTCAATTCCAACTCAATAATTCCGTCAATTCCAACTCAAAAGGTATATCCGTCAATTCCTACTCAACAATTCGTCAATTCCAATTCAAAAGGTATATCCGGATAACCATCACTAACAATCAATGTCAAAATCAAAGTATCACAAAGATACTGCCATGTATACACCCATGACTGGTATCACGTATACACCCGTGACAGGTATCGCGTATACACCCGCGACTGGTATCACGTATACACCCGCGACAGGTATCGCGTATTCACCCGCGACAGGTATCGTTTAACTTAATGTTCATATCAAAATCTCAATAGGTACCTACAGGTACAGTCAAATCAAATATCATTTTACTCTCTAAAACAATACCACTAGGTACAATTAAATCAATTTCAAAATCGTTTCAAATTAAGTACCACGCGGTACAATTCTTTGTTCAAAATCAATCACAACGATGATTCTCATGTAACCAATAATTTTGTTACATGATCTAAGAAGGTTCAAATGACGTACGAGTTACGGAACGGAGTTCATTTTCAAAAATATACCCCCATAAAGGTATACACATTTTCATTAAAACGGAACGGAGGGCCAATGCAAATAACGAAGTACAAAAGACAAACGGAATGTAATCCCTTGCCTTAACTGCACTTGATTTAAACATACATACAACGTACTATATCCAGAGCACAAACGAACTTCTCTAGCAATGCCAACCCAAATCTAATCATTAAACTGCAAACAATTAATTTGGTCCTAAACTATCAAAACAAAACTAAATATTATAAAATATGCAAAGCATCTTACTAGTATAATGCTTCTAATGAATCATTGACCAAAATCATATTGCTCTCCTTCATCCCACGGCCAAACAGGGAGATTCTGGCCAATCCCGACTTCGTCCCATTACACGGCTGATTTTCTTAAACACAGTAAACAATACTCCTTAAATAAACTACTCTAGGTTTAGGGTAAATAAAGTATAAGAATTTTACTATGTTAACCTTTTTAGCTAATTGGGTCAAGCCCATTAAATACTTAACCAAACCTCCACTTATTAACCCAAAATAAAAATCATATTTTATAGAATATTCGTAAAGCCCAATTTACATTATATTCTAAAAGCCCACCTCAAATATATTATTAGAATGTCAATCTTTAACTAAACCATTATTAACATAAATCTCAAAAAAAAAATCATTAATTCTTGGGGTATTACATGAAAAGTGAAGGGAAAAAAAAGAAGTCTTCTCACAGAAATTATTTCTATGTTTCAGAGTACATGTCTATTCTCCCATTTGCACGGTGATTAAAAAATGGTGAAAGTGATGTAAGTGTTGTGATTATGAAAAGTAGGTAGGAGAGGGAAGGTGGGGTAGAAAATCGTAAATTGATTGGTGTTGTGAGTATAAAAATAAAGTAAGAGAGAGAATGAGTGAGATGAATAATATTTTTTTTCCAATTTAAGAAGTGGGCATATACGCTGAAATAGACTAAAAATGAAACTCGGTACTTTTGAATAACCCAAAGTTTTAGCCACCTTTGCTTTCAACTACAGCCTATTATAGGCCTGGCAATTTCCACCCATTACCCAATAACCCGCCCAACCTAACCCGCTAATTACCCAACACGACCCAACCCGTTAATATAAACAGGTTTAAACGGGTTACCCGCTTTAACCCGTCAAAATTAACGGGTTAAAGCAGGTCAACCCGTCAACCTGCGTCAACCCGCCAGAACACAACATGAAACAAATTCAGAATTTGTCCAATCTGATCAACCTGTTTCTTATCTTTCAATTTATTTACATAATCCTCACTGAATATAGACATGAACAAAAGCATTTACAGAGAGAAAAAGAAATCAAAATATTTCTCAAGTGCAGAAACCCGATCATCAGAAGGTCAGAGAAGGGGGAGGGTGAGGAAGAAAATCCGCTCTCACCGTGCTGGATAGGTATCCCGTGGCCGGCGATGAAGAGGGAAGAGGCGGTGACAACAAAGCTTGTTGGTGGCAGCATGGGTGTGGTTGTGATGGCAGCGGTGAGACTTGTTGGGTGGTGGTAATGGCGGTGACGGCGGGGAGACTCGTTGGAGTGACGGTAGTAGTGGCGACGACGAAATCCGCTAGAGTGGAAGTGGTAGCTGTGTCGGTGAAAAGATCCGCCAGAGAGGTGGCGTCGGTCGCGAGATCCGGTTGCGAGAGGTGACGCCGGTGGCGAGATTCAGTGGCGTGGTGGAGGTGATTGGTTATGGCAGATTTCGGGTTGGGAGAAAGGAAGAAGAGTAGAAGGCAAAGGAGAGGCAGAGAGAGAAATAATGGAGGCGTGGAGTGATAAGCTATTTTCATAAAAAGTTAGCTAGGGTTTCTTAAAACTAATTTAACGGTAAGGATTGAAGGGGATACATCCAAAGGTCAGGATTAGACATGCAATATAATAATAAAAAATAGTTAAAATCATATTTAAAATAAAAAAGTTTATGAGTTGACCCGGCTTAACCCGACCCAAATGTGGCCCGACCCGTTTGAGCCATGAAGATAAATGGGTTGCAGCGGGTTGGACCTATCTCAACCCGCCAACCCGCTTTAACCCGACCCGACCCGCTTAATTGCCAGGTCTAGCCCAATCATGACTGGAAGTAGCAGCAGTGACACACATCTATATCGATACGTTTTTTTTTTTTTTTTTTTTTTTTTTTTGTATTTCATATGTTAAGAATATCTTTGCTATGTAATTTCATTCGTTTGAAATCATAACAAGGATATTATTAGTTGCAAGTAAAAAACATTAGTTGAAAAAAGATGGAGAGGGAGGGGGGTCATGGGGTGGGTGGCAGATACGTGTGCGACTTGCACAATTTGTCTCAATAACGAAAACCCCTTAAATGGCATGTTGCATGCGATCATCCACGATGACACAAATTTCAACATATCTACATCTTCGTTCCCAAGTGTCAATTTTGATCATGCAATTGCAAAAGATAGCTGTCATCTGTGGCTAATAGCTGCGTGTAGCTACGTGTGTAGGGCTCTAAACGAGCCGAGTCAAGTTTTGAGGTGCTCGTTTATAATTTATCGAGCTTGAGCTTTTCTCGAGCTCAGCTCACTTGTTTGTTCAAACTTGATGTAAAAGGTTTGTTGCAGCGGAATAACAATAAAATAAAAGGATAGGCAATTAATCGAATCAACGAATTAATTGACCAAATTCGAATCCACGAATTAGGGTTTGACAAGAACAACAACAATAACGATGAAGCTCTTGAAATACGAAGGAATCCACCTTCAAACAAACCAATAATGGTTCAAGGGATTAAACCCACAAAGATGCAAGAAGCAAACTTTAATAAATATCAAAATCACAATGTGTTCAATACAATGAAAGAAAAGAGTATTTAAATGCTAGGAAATAATAAAACCCTAATCTAAAAAGGACTCACAAATGTTTACCAAAAATACCCCAAAATACTTGTCAAAAACGAAAAGGAAAATAATTAAATTACTGGCGTTAGGCCGGGCACGGTCGTGCCCTACTTTAGCACGGTCGTGCCAAACATGTCGACCCTCTCCTTCTTTTTCCCAATTCACGCTCGGCCGAGTCTTGAACTTTGCACGGCCGCGCCAAGATAGATCCGGTCGGGTTGCTCCTTTGCTCCGGGCGGACCTATCGATCTGGGTTTTGTCCTTCTTTCTTCCTCGAGCTACATCATACACCCTCTCTTTAAAATGATTCGTCCCAGAATCATGTACCAACTTTGCGTTAGACATGGAAATTGGAACGGTACGCTCGGACTTCGTAAGCAAGAAACCTGTAACAAAATGTTTAGAAATACAAAGAGAACTAATATGTGTTTTGTTGCCTTTGCACCCACGACCCTCCTTGTCTTGCAATGGACACAAAACAAACCGACGCCCATGCTTAACCAAACGGATCACGTTAGTACGCCCACAGTGCATGGAACTAACATCAAAATGCCACGGTCTACCAAGCAATAACTGACAAGCACTCATATCCACAACATCACATGTAATCACATCCGTATATTTGCCAATCGAAAAAGGAATGATACATTGATGTGTTACCTTCACCGAGCCAGTAGCATTGATCCAACCAACAACATACGGAGATGGATGGTCATGTGCCTCAAGCTTGAGCTTATTTACCAAACCGCGAGCCACCAAGTTTTCACTGCTTCCACTATCAATGATGATGCGAACCGCCATATCATTGACCTTGCCCGTTGTGCGAAAAATGTTATGACGTGCCAGATCAACCTTCAGCGAGGGAGTAGGTAACTGTAGATACCCCGGGGGACCACGGCTTGGCTAGAGCGCGTGAATTAACCTAGGATGTCTACTTGATTTTAAGAGTCGCCACCTATGTTTTAGAGGAACATAAGAAAAACCTAAAGAAAAGCCAATTTTTTATGTACGAAAACCAGAGATTCGGGAAGAGAAGGGTTCGGGGGTTAGGTGACGGAGTGGGAAGTACTTAAACACCCACTCCGCCCCGCTTACGCGGGTCTTGCTACTTTTAGTGTTCTAATGTTTACATGTCCTTCAATTAATTAATAAGAAAGTGCTAACAAATTACAATAGGAAGAAAGGGGAATTAAAAGAGAAATAAAGAAAGAATTGTTTTATTAATTTATACTAAAAGATTACATGTTAAACTATTCTAACAATTATAATAAAATAAAAGTGGGGGGATTTAAAGTAGAGTGGAGTGTAGGGAGATAACCTTAACTAACTTCAATGTGTGAAGTAGTCATATTGGTTATGTCCCATTAATGGGGATTGCATACATTTAAGAAGAAGAAAATAGAAGAAAAATGAAGTTGTACCTTAAGAAGAGAACTTCAAACGTGGACTTGAAAATGGTGTTTTGTTGTGGAGAAATTGTTGTAGAACAATTTTATGTGGAGTCTTGTTACGAAGAACTCTTGTTGGGAGAATTTATGTAGAGAATTGTGTATAGTGTGTGTACAGAGAAAATTCAAGTCTAAAATGAGGTCCCTTTCCAAGGTAGGAGATGATGGTTTTTATAGGTAAAATTAGGAGGGAAAGGTTGGAGGGAAATTGGTCAATCCATGTGAAATGGAATTGACCAATCAAGAAAAAGATAAATAAAAGAATTAATGAAAGAATAAAAGAAAATCAAATAATAATAAAATGAAATATTTTGTTTTTATGAAGAACGGCTAGAATAAGGATTTGGGAGTTATGAAATAAGGGGGAATGAATGTGGATGTAAAAAGGAGGTGTTTGTGATCAAGAAGAGATTTTCTAAATAACAAAAGGGAGGGAAAATAGTGCTATCCGTTACTGCCAAAGCGGGAAGCGCGCGGGTCCGGCCTATTAGACCAAACGCGCGCGCGACCATTGACGGTGCCGGAAGCGCCCACGGACTAAAACGACAGAATGACAGAAATGACTCTAAGTTAACTTTGTTATCCAGTTTAGCCCAAAACTAACGGAATCAGTTAGGAACTTAACGAAAGTAACAGAAATTAACAAAAACAAGTTAAATAAGAATACCATGTATGCAATCGGGGTGAGAGGTCCAAGGCGGGGTGTCTATAGAGCCCATCGGCGACGTGGATTGCGAAGCAAAACGCGTCGACGAAAGAAAGACAATCGCCGAGGACATCAACAAGAGAAAACAAAGACTCGATAAAGCAGGAATTTGAAATTACAAAGGATAGGAGTGCGCTCCCTGTGTGAGCGGCTTAATTGCTATAAAAAGGATATAGCGGGATCCGTTTGCTGAAGCAGGATCCGTTTGCTGATTGCGGATCCGTTTGCTGAATGCGGGATCCATTTGCTGAAGGCGGGATCGTTTGCTGAAGGCGGGATCCGTTTGCTGAAGCGGGATCCGTTTGCTGAAGCGGGATCCGTTTGCTGAAGCGGGATCCGTTTGCTGAATACGGGATCCGTTTGCTGAATGTGGGATCCGTTTGCTGAAGCGGGATCCGTTTGCTGATGCGGGATCCGTTGGCTGAGGCGGGATCCATTCCATTGGCTGAAGCGGGATCCGTTTGCTGATGCGGGATCCGTTTGCTGAATGCGGGATCCGTTTGCTGAATGCGGGATCCGTTTGCTGATGCGGGATCCGTTTGCTGAATGCGGGATCCGTTTGCTGAATGCGGGATCCGTTTGCTGATGCGGGATCCGTTTGCTGATGCGGGATCCGTTTGCTGATGGCGGGATCCGTTTGCTGATGGCGGGATCCGTTTTCTCTGTCTGCCTATTGTTGTGTTGCTTGATGGAAAGGTGGTGATTTTGCGGCTCACCATGGACCGAGTTGTTGTCATTGAACTGTAATTGTTTGACTCCGTGGGATGCAGGCGTAGTTGACGACGGATCACTTTCTGCTGGGGATGAAGTGCCTTGAGTTGTAGATGCTGTTGACCTTGTGGTGGTACCTGTTAAGTTTGTGCTTTGCAGGTATATGTGCTTGTGACATATATGAGATGTGAAACGTCAGTTATGAGAGAAATTGTGCTTGTGGTGTGATGTGATTTTGAAAGCACTTTTGCATGAGAGAGAGTTTTTGTAAGAATGGAGAAAGTGATTTTGTGTGTGAAGTGGTTTTTGAAAGCAGAGATATGCTGAGAGAGATGAATGATGTCCATACCTTCACTTACCATTGCCGTTGGATGGATTCGTGATGTTGTGGTAGATGCTTTGGCGAAGAGTGTCGCTGCCTTTGATGATGAATTCGTTTTTGATGGAGTGTCGGTGGGACAGTATTCCGGATGATGGGTTGGTCGTGCCAAAAGGCTGCCTACGTATCCCTTGAAAGGAATCAGACCAGCGTAGTTCAAGGATGCTGGAGAATGCTGGAGGAGAAGCTAGGAGAAAATCAAAGTAAAACGCATACTTTTGCACATAGAAGGAGAAAAAGAAAAAGAAAAATCTTTTTTTTTTATTATTTAGATTAGAAGGGAAAGAATATGCACACATGTGACAAAAAGATTTTTTTTTTAGTTTGTGGGTGAACCATTTTAACCATTGTGTGTTTGTAAAGCCAACCCAAGATAAAGTCATGTTCAATCGAAGTCCGGATTGCCTTGCTTGAATGTTGTCGCCGCGGTGTCCAACGAAAATTGATGTCTAGTCCCAAGAGATTTGTCGTTTATGGGGCTTCAAAAGGACTATTGATGCCGAGATGCCAAGGGGTTGCTGACTGTAAAGCCCCTAGAATGCTAAACTTTGAGTGGCTTATGAAGCCCCAAGATGAATCAACTCTTAGCCCATTCAAATAAACTGTCTTTTGTTGTCGACGTGGGCAAGCCCCAAGAGAAGATCATTGATACCAAGCTTTGAGAGATTGCTAAGCCCCAAATGTCATGGGCTTATCAAGTTTGTAGATGGCGGGATGTGAAGACCTTTCTATGTGAAGCCCCAAATCGGCTTAGCTTTGTATTGCGAGCGGATGCCACATCGGGCAGGACTCTTAAAGGCAATCTCCTTCTTTCTCTTGCTTGTAGATGGATGGCCCTTTTTGTGGTTGATACCCAAATGTAGTACGGTCTTCGGGAGACGTCTCGTGGGAGATGGTGATGTTGTTGCAGATGATAAGGTCTTGGTGTGACAAAGTCTCGAACGGTATGTTTGCTTGAGTCTTCTTGAGTTGAGCCGACGGCGGATCTTCGGATGCAGCCTGTGCTTTTGATCTTGGAGAAGGGGTGCAGTACTTGCAGAAACATTGGGATTAGCCGTAACTCTGTCTCTAGAGTTAACATATTGGCATTGCCCGCCATAACTCAGTCGGGTGAGTCTAGCATATTGAATCTTTTTCCTTTTCTCTAAGACCTTCTTCAGAATCTCGCTGTGAGTTCTAACAAGAATCATCAAATTCATTCATATCATCGGAGCCTTCATTTAAAACCAAGAGGCCTTTTGACTGGAAGTGTTGAGAGACCCTTGAAGCTTGATCCCTTTCATGGAGCCATAAGACTACTCTACATTGCATTGCTCGGGTACCACTGCCCAAAAGCTTGTTTATTGCGAAGCCCCAATATTGCCCTTTGCTTGTATTGTTGTAATGCCGTAGCCCAAAGGATTGTAGATTACGAAGCCCCTTCGGTGCCGAATTGAGGAAGCTTCCAATGTTGCTGGGGACATTGAAGCGAATTGCTTCTTACCGAGGGAGCCTTTAAGACTTGACCGTAGCCCTTAGAGTGACATCATTGATCAGGAATGGAATGAGAAGGGACTATCCTTGATCGGGGGAACAAGTATGAGCATACATGACAAGCAGGTGTTTCTTGACATTCCTTTTGAGAGACTTTGAGGATAGTCTCACACATCTTTCTCGAGCATAGCCCCTAGGGCTTATTGATTGTCAAATGAAGCAAAAGAACCCCTTGTTCTTGAGTCACATAGCCCCTAGGGTGTCACTATTTGTTGAGCAAGCGAGAGTGACTCATCCTCGTGCGAGGGAACAACATGAGAGGACATGGCAAGAGCTACTCCATTTCTCGGGAGCCTTTCGGCGTACTTTAGAAGCACATACTTGAAGAAGCTTTGAAAACTGAGACACATGTTGTTGCTATTGTTGGGTTTCGATCAAACATGCGCAGCGGAATTTAGCATTTAAAATTTTGAAACCCAAAGCCCATAGATCCGTTCATATGATTAAATCAAATATAATAACATGAATATAGGATAAAACTAACCCTTGATGGCTATTAAATTTTCTCTTGGTCTTTGGTGGAGATTTGAAGACTTGATCACGATCACAAAGCTTGAACACGAACTTTGAAGATGATGATTTTCACCCTCTAGCGGTATCCACACTTCGAACGAATATCAAAGGAACTTCTTTGATCTTGGTTGCTAGACCAAATTGTGAAACACGTTTTCACAATGAATTTGAACTATATGGAATTTTCTCTCTTGTGTATTAGTTTTTTCTTTGACCAAGGATGTCTTAGAACAAAGTAAAACCTCTCTCAAACGCTTTGGAGACTCACAAAAGGCTATCACTGAAGTTCTGGCCGAACTCATCCTTTTATACACAAGCAAGACCTATTCCAAATAGGAATCTTGTGTCAAAAGACATTCCAAATCGAATTAGGAAAGTGCCAGCCAACAGTACTGTGCGGCCGCCCAGAATACACTGTGCGGTCGCACATTTATCTGAAACAAACTGGTACAAATCTGAGCTAAGTGTGCGGCCGCCCAGTCCACACTGTGCGGTCGCCCACTTCCCCAGAATGTCCAGAATTTCCAAAATTCCAATTTAGTCCTTTTAAAGATTCGTTCTATTGTGTGTGACCCTCTAGGATTATACTAAGTTGGCAATGGGTTCAAACATGAAACCATAAGATATGATTAGGTTCTAGCAAACCGTCATACCTACCCAAATAGTATAACTAGATACAAGTTCACATTCTTTTAGAATATGTCATAATCCCTTTGTCCTCGACGTCATTGAACACAAGTCATGGTCAAACAGTCAACTTGTTTGTTCAATACTTTCTCGATTCCGAATATGTTGATAATCCAAATGCTATTGATCCAATCAATCCATTTGAGTCCGGCCGAACATTTCATCAACATCATTCCTTCGAGGGGCCCAAGCTTGACATCTCTCCGTGGAGGGACAAATCCATTTAGCTTATTATTCTTCCCAACGGGAATCCGATTATGCCAATCATACCCTTTATAACTTCCCGGTTAAAGGTAGCGTTTGAATATGTCAAACATAATGTTCATCAAGTGGAAGACTATAATAACTTCATGTCTAAGGATTCAAATGACATAACTAATATGAGATACATGTTCGACATAGGCCATGACATAAATCTCATACAGCGGGTCATGTCCAGTACCTTGTTCCAAACAAGTACCCATAAATCTAACATGATCATCGCATGATCATTTAGCCTTTATACTAGTGCTTAACAAGTACTAGGGACGGAGATTATTATAAGTAAACATGAACAATAATAATAATCAAAACATCTCTTTATTGATATGAAATAAATGATAACAATTACAACGTTTATTAAACGTGCCTAGGGCACCACTACCAACAATCTCCCACTTGCCCTAGGCCCAATCTCCCATGTATCTAATACCCATGGACCTAACATGACCATCATGTTTAGCTTGTGGAAGTCCCTTTGTCAGCGGGTCCGCAACATTGTCATCAGTAGGTACTCTGCATATATTTACGTCTCCCCTATCAACGATCTCTCGAATGATATGAAAACGCCTAAGTATGTGTTTGGATTTCTGATGTGCTCTTGGTTCCTTTGCTTGAGCAATAACACCATTATTATCGCAATAAAGGTCTATTGGATTAGCAATGCTAGGAACCACTTCAAGTTCAGTTATGAACTTCTTAATCCAAACAGCTTCCTTTGCAGCATCCGATGCAGCAATATACTCAGTTTCTGTTGTAGAATCAGCGGTTGTACTTTGCTTGGAACTCTTCCAGCTTACAGCTCCACCATTTAACATAAACACAAAACCCGATTGCGATCGGCTATCATCTTTTTCGGTTTGGAAGCTTGCATCCGTGTAAGCATTTACAACGAGATCATCTTCCATTCCTCCATAGACCAAAAACGAGTCTTTAGTTCTTCTCAAGTACTTAAGAATCGCTTTTACAGCTATCCAGTGATTTTCACCAGGGTCGGATTGGTATCTACTTGTCATGCTCAAAGCATAAGATACATCCGGCCTAGTACAAATCATGGCATACATGATGGACCCAATTGCCGAAGCATATGGAACATCATTCATTTTCTCACGCTCATCGTTTGTCTTAGGACATTGAGTCTTGCTTAGAGAAACTCCATGTAACACGGGCAAGGTGCCTCTCTTAGAATTTTCCATACGGAATCTTCTAATGACCTTGTCAATGTATGTACTTTGGCTTAAACCAAGTAGCCTCCTTGATCTATCTCTATAGATCTTAATGCCAAGAATATATGCGGCTTCACCCATATCTTTCATTGCAAAACACTTTCCTAACCAAGTCTTCACAGACTGAAGTGTAGGAATGTCGTTTCCAATGAGCAATATGTCATCCACGTATAAAACAAGGAATAGCACTATGCTCCCACTAATCTTCTTGTATACACAAGGCTCATCTTCGTTCTTGATGAAACCAAACTCTTTGACCGATTCATCAAAACGGAGATTCCAACTCCTAGAAGCTTGCTTCAATCCATAGATGGATCTTTGCAATTTGCATACCTTAGAATCTTGTTCAAAACCTTCTGGTTGTGTCATATACAGATCCTCTTGGAGTTTTCCATTCAGGAAAGCGGTTTTGACGTCCATCTGCCATATTTCATAGTCATGATATACGGCAATGGCAAGCAAAATTCTTATAGACTTGATCATTGCTACGGTGAAAAGGTCTCATCATAGTCAATACCATGAACTTGCCTATAACCTTTCGCTACAAGTCTAGCTTTGTAAGTATGCACCTTCCCATCCATGTCAGTCTTCTTCTTGAAGACCCATTTGCATCCTATGGTTTTTACACCTTCGGGTGCATCAATCAAATTCCAAACTTGATTGTCTTGCATGGATTGCAATTCGGATTCCATGGCTCCAAGCCACTTGTCCGAATCAGGAGAAGACATCGTCTCTTGGTAGGTTGACGGTTCATCATTCTCAATGATTTCTACCTCATTACTATCCGTTACGAGAAATCCATATCTCTCGGGCTCGGATCGTAACCTACTAGATCTGCGAGTTGCTTGCGTATTTTGAACAGGTTCCACAACTCTTTGTGATTCTTGTTCTTGTTCCACAATTGGTTCAATGTTATTTTCTGGGTCTTGAATTTCTTCAAGATTTATTTTACTCCCACTGATTTTTTTGGAGAGAAACTCTTTCTCTAGAAAGACACCAGTTCGGGCAACAAACACTTTGTTGTCCTCGCGGTTGTAAAAGTAATATCCTCTAGTTTCCTTAGGATACCCACGAAAATACATTTATCAGATTTGTGTCCAAGTTTGTCTGAGACAAGTCTTTTGACAAAAGCTTCACAACCCCAAATCTTCATGAAAGACAGACAGGGCTTCTTTCCGCTCCACATCTCATATGGAGTCTTTGAACCGATTTAGTTGGAACACGATTTAGTGTGAAAGCAGCGGTTTCTAGGGCGTAAACCCAAAAGGATATTGGAAGATTAACTTGACTCATCATTGATCGAACCATGTCTAACAAAGTCCGATTCCTCCTCTCGGACACACCATTCCATTGTGGTGTTCCAGGTGAAGTCAATTGTGAAACTATTCCACAATTCTTTAGATGATCATCAAATTCTTGACTTAAGTATTCACCACCTCGATCTGATCGAAGTGCCTTTATACTTTTGCCAAGTTGTTTTTCTACTTCATTTTGAAATATTCTAAATATCTCAAATGCTTCACTTTTATGTTTCATTAGGTAAACATACCCAAATCTACTATAATCATCAGTGAAGGTTATGAAGTATTGAAATCCTCCCCTAGCATTGCTACTTAATGGTCCGCATACATCGAAATGTATCAACCCCAATAAGTCGCTTGCCCTTTCACCCAACTTGGTAAAAGGTGTCTTAGTCATTTTTCCAAGAAGACACGACTCACAAGTATCATATGACTCGAGGTCACATGAACCTAAAAGTCCGTCCCCATGGAGTTTTGAGATACGCTTCTCATTAATATGACCAAGACGGCAATGCCATAAATAGGTATGATTTACATCATTAGGTTTAGATTTCTTATTTACATGTTAGACATTGTCATTATTTTCATTCTTGACATCCAAGATATAAAGGCCATTAAATAAACTAGCAATACCATAAAGCACATCATTTAAATAAATAGAAAATTTCTTATTCTCAATAAGAAACTTAAAACCTTCATTATCCAAACAAGAAATTGAAATAATATTTCTGCTTAAATCCGGAACTTAATAACAATTGTTCAAAACAAGAATTAATCCGGAGGGTAAAGTGACTTCATAAGTCCCTACGGCTAATGCAGCAACTCTTGCTCCATTCCCCACACGTAGATCTACTTCACCTTCTTTAAGCAGTCTCCTATTCTTTAGTCCCAGCACATTTAGACAAATGTGAGAACCATATCCGGTATCCAATACCCAGGAATCAGTGGTAGAAAGGAGAATATCTATCATATAGATACCTGAAGTCGACGCAGCCTTGCTGCCCTTCTTCTTCTTTTGCTCTTCCAAGAAAGCCTTGCAATTACGTTTCCAATGACCAATTTCTTGACAATGGAAACAGATTGCATCCTTTTGTGAATCGGATTTTGCCTCAGAAGCCTTGGCAACCTTTGCCTTGCTTATTTTGGGTTTGACAACTTTCTTACCCTTTCCTTTGGCACTAGCCTTCTTCCCATCATGAACCAAGAGCACGGGAGAACCTTTCTCCACAATTTTCATCTCTGCAGTTTTGAGCATCCCATGCAACTCAGAGAGATTCTTATCCATTCCATGCATGTTATAATTCATTACAAACTGATTATAACTTTTAGGCAATGAATTAAGAATGAGATCCGTGGCTAGCTCCAATGGGATTGGATAGCCAAGTTTCTCAAGGTGCTCTACATAACCTTTCATTTTAAGAAAGTGAGGACTCACTTGTTGCCCTTCATTCATTTTACAAGTAGTGAATGCAACAATGGTCTTGTACCTCTCTTGCCTAGCTTGCTCTTGAAACATGGTTCTCAACTCCACGCCTATCTCATAGGCTTCCAAATGTTCCAAACTTTGTTGGAGTTTTGAACACATAGCATCAAGCATGAGACAACTTACATCTCTAGAATCATTACGATGTTTCTTGTAATTGTCTCTTTCTACCCTAGGGGCAGTAGGCGGTGGTTCAGCGGGGAGAGGCCCATCGAGAATGTACAACTTATCTTCTTGCCTAAGAACAATTCTTATGCTACGGATCCAATCCATAAAGTTGGTACCATTCTCTTCGAGCTTATCCTTCTCAAGGATCGATCGCAACGACATTGATTGAGTGTTATTAGTCATTATCTACAAATATGCAAAATTTCCAAAATTTAATAAGTACCGGTTTTCATTAAAGAGATAACTAATGTATTTTTCAAACAAAATACTCCCACTAAATTATATAGCCTTCATATACATCCAATGTATAATATAATTTAATTGGGCTAAGATCCAATTTTAATTTAACTTTTGAGTCCACGGAGGCGGACCGCTCAAAACTAAATTAATTAGGTAGACAATCATGTCAATCATATCCCATATGATTCTTAGATCCTTTTATGAGATTCTTTGAGAAATCCAATTTCAAAAAGCATGTTTAATCTCATCTTTTGCCTAGGCCCAAAACTGTTTTGACGCCTAATTAAGTCCAACCATTTTAAACGCATAGGAACCATTCAATTTAACGCACCTTGCGGAGGCAAGCCCACATTAAATTAATGAACCTCATCTTGCTCATACATGAATAAAATCAATGCACTTCACGGAGGCGAACCCACATCAAAATCACCCATATATAAACAAGTGTTTTAATCATGTCATGGCAATGAAGGACTTAAAACTTTCTTTGAAGGTTCATCACATATAGCATATAACACATTTATGAGCACATAATATAAACATGTTACACATCAAGTTTAGCCACTAAATTAATCTCCATTAATTTAAGCATGATATTTATGTGTCATTAGTTTCTCTATAATTATGAGGATGAGACTATTTCAACTTCGGTTATTATTTCCAAATCAAGACAACAAGAAAGTAGTCCATGTGGCCGAAACTAAGCAATAGATGGTCTCGATGAACGTAGGCCAATTGCATTCACAATTCCACATGGATCTCCAATCATTGAATCAAGAACTTTGTTTCTCAATTTTAGCAATTATGAACTCTTCATAATTCTAACTTCGTTTTATCTTTGAAACTTTGATTGCGATCAAGTTTGAGAAACACAATCTCGATGAACGCAGATTAGCCATCCAAACCTTGAACCAATCTTAGAATCACAAGACCAAAACAAATAGGAAAATCAAACCTCAAAATCCACACACAAACCAACTACCCAA
The DNA here is from genome assembly GCA_026119855.1 of Campanula takesimana. Classification (NCBI taxonomy): domain Eukaryota; kingdom Viridiplantae; phylum Streptophyta; class Magnoliopsida; order Asterales; family Campanulaceae; genus Campanula; species Campanula takesimana. Next base: position 19,710 of record JAOWBW010002140.1, read on the forward strand.
AACCCATTCCAGACCAGCAAGTCTGGACTGGTTCTGTTACTGGTTTTGTTGAATTTTTCGAAAAATTCCAGATTCTGTTTTTGACCAAAATCAGACCTTCTGATCCCTTTGTGCGGCCGCCCAAAAATATCTGTGCGGTCGCCCAAAAATGTGCGGCCGCCCAGAATCTTCTGTGCGGTCGCCCATGGCTATCAGAAGGTGCAGAATTTTCAAGTTCGAAATTTTTGTCTCAAAATCGTTTTTCCCCGATTATTAAAACTTTGATCCAATCAAAAATTAATAATCAACAATTCTGAATCCATCATAATTTATTTATTGCGATGAATCGTGCGATTAAAGTTGCAAAACAATAAACCACATAAAATCTCATAACACATAAACGTCATATATTCTAATATTCACATCATGCAAGGCACATAAACAATTTATATACACATAACATGATCTAGGTATTGAAATAATCAACATGAACGGTGCTCTGATACCACTGTTGGGTTTCGATCAAACATGCGCAGCGGAATTTAGCATTTAAAATTTTGAAACCCAAAGCCCATAGATCCGTTCATATGATTAAATCAAATATAATAACATGAATATAGGATAAAACTAACCCTTGATGGCTATTAAATTTTCTCTAGGTCTTTGGTGGAGATTTGAAGACTTGATCACGATCACAAAGCTTGAACACGAACTTTGAAGATGATGATTTTCACCCTCTAGCGGTATCCACACTTCGAACGAATATCAAGGAACTTCTTTGATCTTGGTTGCTAAACCAAATTGTGAAACACGTTTTCACAATGAATTTGAACTATATGGAATTTTCTCTCTTGTGTATATTTTGTTCTTTGACCAAGGATGTCTTAGAACAAAGTAAAACCTCTCTCAAACTCTTTGGAGACTCACAAAAGGCTATCACTGAAGTTCTGGCCGAACTCATCCTTTTATACACAAGCAAGCCTATTCTAAATAGGAATCTTGTGTCAAAAGACATTCCAAATCGAATTAGGAAAGTGCCAGCCGACAGTACTGTGCGGCTGCCCAGAATACACTGTGCGGTCGCACATTTATCTGAAACAAACTGGTACAAATCTGAGCTAAGTGTGCGGCCGCCCAGTCCACACTGTGCGGTCGCCCACTTCCCCAGAATGTCCAGAATTTCCAAAATTCCAATTTAGTCCTTTAAAGATTCGTTCTATTGTGTGTGACCCTCTAGGATTATACTAAGTTGGCAATGGGTTCAAACATGAAACCATAAGATATGATTAGGTTCTAGCAAACCGTCATACCTACCCAAATAGTATAACTAGATACAAGTTCGCATTCCTTTAGAATATGTCATAATCCCTTTGTCCTCGACGTCATTGAACACAAGTACCCATAAATCCATTTAGCTTATTATTCTTCCCAATGGGAATCCGATTATGCCAATCATACCCTTTATAACTTCCCGGTTAAAGGTAGCGTTTGAATATGTCAAACATAATGTTCATCAAGTGGAAGACTATAATAACTTCATGTCTAAGGATTCAAATGACATAACTAATATGAGATATATGTTCGACATAGACCATGACATAAATCTCATACAGCGGGTCATGTCCAGTACCTTGTTCCAAACAAGTACCCATAATCTAACATGATCATCGCATGATCATTTAGCCTTTATACTAGTGCTTAACAAGTACTAGGGACGGAGATTATTATAAGTAAACATGAACAATAATAATAATCAAAACATCTCTTTATTGATATGAAATAAATGATAACAATTACAACGTTTATTAAACGTGCCTAGGGCACCACTACCAACAGCTATTTGTTACCCAAGCCAATTGACTAGCTAGGGATTATTTATGCAACCTCATGCCCTTTTATGATGGGCTCGTTCTCGGATGGGTATTGGTTACCACGGGCCTTCTTTTCATGAACCCAAAAATGCACACTGCTGGAGAATGATGCCGATAACCCAAGACAACCTTTGATGGTGCCATATCTTGTCGAGCCTTTTGCAATCCAAAGTTGACTCGGTGGGGAATTGATTGTTGAGGAGATCCAATGTAGAGCTTGTGCAGTTGTCTTCCTTAGAGGCCGCAGATCTCCATTTCTCTTTCCCTTCTCTCTCTCACTCTCTCATTTTTTTTATGACGCACCCTGTTTTTTTGCCTAGACCGCCCTTTCGGGTTTTCAATCTAGCAGACATCTCTTTTGCGTCTTCTTTTTTTTTTGACTCGTGCATTGACTCCGGCTGAGGAGATAAGACATGTGATTTTGCGGTGAAGACCTCTTGTCACTAAAGATTAGTGACATTGACTCGACTAGGGAAGTGTCCCTAGTATTGACTTCATGTATATTTTTTGAATGACTCACGAAGGCAAGTAAGTCATTAAGAGAGAAGAGAAAGAAAGCCTCAGTTTGATTGCAAGAAACTGGGAGTATCGCAAAAAGAAGAGAAACCCCTAGACTCGACAAGGAACGGAAAGCGATTCCAAATATAGGAAAGTTGTTCAATCTTGAGGTGATTAATTCATTGGCAAATGAATCGTACAAAGATGTCTTGACAAGTTTGAGATGAAGGCCGATCACCATAACGCACTAGGGCTAAACATATCTTCTTTCTTACATGAGACCGGACCCGAAGGTTGCCTACGTTCCTCCAGTGTAGAGGCTCAGGTCACCGTAGTTCTTGTGGATTCTCCATTCGTCGTGATGAAATTGTTGCTTCGTCCTTCGTTTGGTGGAATGATATTGTTGTTGTGAACTTCTTTGAATGTAGGGGGATTTTTTTTTTTTGTGCTCTAACTTTTGCCTAGGTTGATTTGAGGATTTCAACCTAGCGAGTTTTTTTTTTTTTTTTTTTTTTTTATCCCCTTTATGAAAATTTTGCTTCATGATCATTGCTCCACCTTTCTTTGTCTTGATTTCGTCGTTGTTGATGTCTTCGTTGTTGATGTCGTCGTTGATGTTTAGCCCCTAGGCGTTCAAGCGATGGCCTTCATTCCAAAACTTGTTTAGACATTTTTTCATCATTTTGCCAAGAATTAATTGAACAACTCGGAAGAGTGTATGAGGACAAGAACGACTTTTTATTTGATGACTCAATGGACTCGAACATAGGATGAGAGAAAACATTAATGCACACATTAGAGGACTTTTGACTCTCTTTTTTTTATCCTATTTCTAGGTAGAGAAAGAGAAATGGAGATTGTTGTCGTCATCCCCCATGTCGTTGTAGTCCTCATCGTCGTTGTAGTATTCCATGTCACTACATTATTCCATGTCATTGCTTGAGAACCCTTTGTCATTGAAGCTTGTGTCATAGGAGGACTCGGTCACTTCTCGGAGCAAATTGTCAATTCTAACCCCCGCATCATACATGCTTGAAAATCAGAGTGAAAAGCCCCACTAAGATGAGTGCGGTAGTCCATTTTCAAAAACTTCAAGAAGATGTCCATTTGTTCCTTCTTGGAGGGCCTATCAACCATCTCGGCTAGCTTGTCATTCCAACGGCGATAGAAGTCCCCAAATGATTCATCACCCATTTGCACGGTGCTCTCCAATTCCTTCTTGGTGGGGCGGAATATGGAGTTGCCTTGATATTGTAACTTGAAGGCAAGCATAGCGGCATCCCAATTGAGGCGGGTGGAAACTGGAAGACCCATATACCAATCTTTTGCGACCCCCTCGAGAGTAAGCGGGAAGCATTGTGCCATTATTCGAGGAGACACTTTCTTTGGTAGCATGGCCCAAATGTAGGAGTCAACATGAGCGTCGGGGCAAGAGGTGTCACGACCAGAAAGCTAGGCTCAAATTTATTAGTAATAAATAATTATTATTTAATTATTTGCTTAATTATTTACCTAAATCATTATTTATTTAAATATTTATAAGTGCATTTTATGTTTCATAATATTTATGCCTAGCATTTTATTTGGGTCATTTGTGCTAGTGTAAAAATATTGGGTCTTAGTTGTTAGTGGGGAGTATTGAGTTGGGTAGTATTGAGGAGGGGGTCTATGTGTAAGTTTTTTTTTTTTTAAATCATACTCCCACCCTCTCCCTACACCTCCTTCTCCCTCACCCTACTCCCTCCCATTCCCAGAAAAATCTCTCTCTCCATTGATTGGGTAAGTTTTCTTTCTCTATCTTCTCTCTTCATTTTCTTCCTCTTCCTCTCATAATCTCTCATTTCTTAAAACTTGAAATGTGTTTAGATCGTCGATAGGATCGCGTAGAACCAAAAAGAATTGAATTCCGTCAACTTTCATTATTTTCAAGTAAGTTACTTTTCCCCCATTTTGATGTTAAAATGTTCATGTCATGTTCATATAATGCTTTTGTTGTTATATTTGAAGTTTGGATGAGGTTGCAATTTATTTGGAATTTATTTGAGTTTTTGGTCAAAAATGGTGATTTATGAATGTTGGGTTTGATTCTTGATTTTGGTTGTTAAATGTTGTTATATGAGTCTTTTTGGACTTATAAGTTGTTTTGGTACATTAGTATGATAGTTAGAGGGTTTGATTTTGGTTGAAATGTGTTTTGGTATGAAAATGGAAGAACCCATTTCTTCCTCCCCGATTTCCAGCATTCCGGAGTATTGGGTGACCGCCCAAAATTTTCTGGGCGACCGCACAACTATCTGAAAGCTTTTGTTCTTGTTTGATGGCCTTTTTGGGCGACCGCACATACCATTTTGGGCGGCCGCACAGTCATCTGAAAGTTTACATTTGTTATTTTGTGTGGTTGAAGAATGCGTTTTGATCCAAATCTTGGGTGTCCTTCTAGTTGACCTTAGTGAACATCGTAGTACACTCTAGTGATAGAATTGGGTCCTTTGTGATCAAGTTTGTGTTTGAAATTAATTAAGTGTTAATTAAGATTGTTGGAACACTCTAATTGTGCGTGGTTGGTACATTTCACTTTCTTGGTGACTTCTTGGTATGGTTCCCTACTTTGGAACCTTAAGTTGTTTATTCATGCTAAAATATTATTACTTAGCATTTAATTAGAAGCCCAGCTGGCATATTTGTTGCATCGGGCGATGGGAAAGATTATAATGGCAAAGCCAAGTTCATTATAATGTTGACCATTGTTTTGCCCCCTTCTATACCCCTTTTCCAGATTGGCCTTGGAAAGGATAAGTTAGCTTCCTTTGGGAATGTATCTAGCTACCGGGCATGACTTTGTGTCATGGTCCTTGTCCTTTGTGACACTCTTATGGTTATTGGTTCCGGTACCGGGGATTTCTCTTCGGCTTTCATGCTATTATGAAGATGATGATTTGTTGATTATTGAAGCTGCGCAGCGATCCTTTATTTGGATGTACCGGTTTGGAAAACCTTGGCTATATCCTTTGTTATGTGTTTATTTCCGCTGCTATCTGTTATGTGATAAATGCTATGTGTTACGTGATATTTATTATTGCTTATCGCTTCGTGCATCATAGCATGTCATGTAGTTGCATTAGTAACTTATTGAGATTTATCTCACCCCCTTTCTTTTATCTTTGTTTTTCCTTAACCCCCCCCCCCAGGTGCTAAGGATTAGTCTCGCTGATCACGAGAAAGAGGACGTCGAGTGTGGATACATTCTTTGGGGAAGGTTGTATAGGTTGGTTTACATTATATAAATGTGTAACCATTTTGGGGATATTTGTACCAAACATTGACGTCACTAGGATTTGTGTATTTTGTAACTTTGGTGTATCAGCTTATGGAGTTTATACTAGTTTTACTTTGTTGTTCAAGTTGATTTACAAAACCTTGTGTTATCATCTTTTGGGTATAAAAGGAAATTTTTTAGCTCCATTATTTTAGAGTCTATTGTTTAAGTCGACGTCCAGCTCGCGGTCTCGGGCCCGCGGGGTCCGGGGTCGCGACAGTTGGTATCAGAGCCATGGTTTGGCTCTAAGTATAAGTCTAGGTGGACTAGTATGACCTAGGTGGGTAGTTGTGTTCGGAGTGAGTAACGGTTGATGTCTTATGCAGGTAATTACTCGCAATGTCTGGAAGAAGAAACAGAGGAGGTACTAGTGGGACACAGAATCAGAATGACACAAGGGAAGAAGCACGTGCCATGTTTCAAGGCATGTTCGAGGCAGCCATGAAGGCCATACATGATCAAGGTCCGAGGGTAGAACAAGCACCACCCCGCTATGGATTGGAGCAATTTCTGAAGTTGAAACCGGTTGAATTCAATGGGGAACCCGATGTTCGGAAAGCTGAGTTGTGGATTGAGTCGATGGAGAAGATTTATGAGGTATTTGGTTGCTCGGATGAGGACAAGGTCCGGTTCGCGGCTTACAAGCTTGTGGGAGCCGCCGAGCATTGGTGGAAGGGTGTTAAAGCTAGTTGGGACGATACTCACACGGTGTATGCGTGGGAGTTGTTTATGCATAAATTCAAGGAACACTTCATTCCGGTTGTTGATCAAAACCGAAAGGAGATCGAGCTACTCAACCTGGAGCAAGGTTTGTTGTCTATAGCTCAATACTCGGCTAAGTTCATAGAATTAGCCCGATATTGTGACTATTTGGTAAGGACCGAGGAACAAAAAGCTATGAGGTTCATTCGGGGATTGAAGACCTCCATCCGGACTCAACTGATTGCCCAACGGATAGTGACATTCCAAGATGCGGTAGACCGAGCCTACTTAATAGAGCAAGATATTAGGGAACATAAGAGAGAAGACCGAGGTGGCCAACCCGAGTAAGCAAGGAGCGCAGAGCAAGTCACAACCAAGGATTGATAATCGAGGTAACCCGGGAGCATCATCTCAGTTTAAGGGGCAAAGCACACCGAGGAATCCGGGTACTACTCTGGGGATTCAGAATAGGAAGTCTTGTACCTTTTGTCAGAAGGTAGGCCATGCGGAGGATAGGTGTTGGAAAAAGCAAGGCAAGTGCACCAATTGTGGTGAAATGGGGCACTTTGCGAGAGAGTGCATGAGGTATCGAGGTCAGTCATCCGGGTCGGGGGTTGGTACTAATCAGGGTCAGAAAAGGGATGCCGCTGGGAAGCCCAAAGTTCAAGGGAAGGTTTATGCCATGAATCAACAACAAGCTACCGATGATCCATCCGTTATTGGAGGTATTGTTTCTGTGTCTAATGTGAGCGCACGAGCGTTAGTAGATCCAGGATCATCTCATTCATACATTTCTGTGCAATTTGCTTACATGTTAAATGCTGCATTCGAGTCTTTACCGTACGTGCTAGAGGTGTCGACCCCTATAGGAGAATGCTTGATTTCTGATCGAGTCTTTCGTGCTTGTGACGTGGTTATTTGTGGTCGAGTCCTTTGTGCGGATTTGGTAGTTCTTCCTATCCAAGACTTTGATGTCATTTTGGGTATGGATTGGTTGAGCAAGTTTCATGCTTCCGTTGATTGCCGTAAGAAAACTGTTACTTTTTCTATTCCCGATGTGCCTAAATTTGTGTTTGAGGCTAGTCCTCTGAGTAGAAAGGTTCGCTTAATTTCTTTTATGAAAGCGAGAAAATTATTGCATAGTGGTTGTGAGGGGTATTTGGCTAGTGTTCTTGATACTAGGAAAGAATCCCCTAGTTTGGATAGTGTTCGGGTAGTTCGGGAATTTCCCGATGTTTTCTCTACCGAGTATGATATGCCTCCCGATCGTGAGATAGAATTTTGTATAGACCTTATGCTGGGTACGGCTCCAATTTCGAAAGCACCGTATAGGTTGGCTCCCGCAGAGTTGAAGGAGTTAAAGGTTCAATTGTAGAGTTACTGGATCGAGGGTTTATCCGCCCTAGTGTTTCCCCGTGGGGAGCACCGGTTTTTTTTGTGCGAAAGAAAGATGGTTCGTTGAGATTGTGTATAGATTACAGAAAGTTGAATCAGGTTACGGTGAAGAACAAGTATCCTCTACCTCACATCGACGATTTATTTGATCAGCTTCAAGGGTCCGTGGTTTTCTCTAAACTTGATTTGAGGAGTGGGTACCATCAGTTGAAAGTTCGATCGGAGGATATTCCGAAGACTGCTTTTCGCACTCGCTATGGTCATTACGAGTTCTTGGTTATGCCGTTTGGATTGACTAACGCGCCGGCCGTGTTTATGGATTTAATGAACCGTGTTTTCCATCCTTATCTTGATTCTTTCGTGGTGGTTTTTATTGATGATATACTCGTCTACTCTAAATCCCGAGAGGAGCACGAGCAGCACTTGAGGACAGTTTTATCCGTTCTTGCGAGGGAGAAATTGTTTGCGAAGTTTAGTAAATGCGAATTTTGGCTCGAGAAGGTGTCATTTCTGGGGCATGTTATTTCGAAAGATGGGATTTCTGTGGATCCTTCTAAGATAGAGGCCATAGTGGATTGGAAGAGACCCGAGTCAGTGACCGTGATTCGTAGTTTTTCTGGGTTTAGCCGGGTATTACCGAAGATTTATTGAGGGGTTTTCGAGGATTGCTACTCCGATGACTCAGTTGACCCGGAAGAATGTCCCGTTTGTGTGGACCGAGAAATGTGACAAGAGTTTCAGGAATTGAAGAAGAGGTTGACTACCGCACCGATCTGACTTTGCCTAATGGGAGCGATGGCCTAGTGATTTACAGTGATGCTTCGAAAGAGGGTTTGGGTTGTGTTTTGATGCAGAACAGGAAAGTGATTGCCTATGCTTCGAGGAAGTTGACCCCGAGTGAACAGAATTACCCCACTCATGATATGGAATTGGCGGCGATAGTCTTTGCGTTGCACAAATGGAAGCACTACCTTTACGGGGCGAAGTTTGAGATTTTTACCGATCACAAGAGTTTGCAGTACCTTTTCTCCCAGAAAGAGTTGAATAATAGGCAGCGCCGATGGATGGAATTATTGAAGGATTATGATTGCACGATTTCTTATCATCCGGGGAAGGCAAATGTGGTAGCCGATGCGATTAGTAGGAAATCTTATGTGGCTTCGATGATGGTTCGGGAGTGGAAAATGCTTGAGGATGTTCGAGATTGGTCTCCTCGTGAATCGAGACATGGGGCTATTTTTGCGAATATTAGGGTGTCTCCGACCCTAAATCAAAGAATAAAGGAAGCTCAGAAAGAAGATCCCGAGTTGGTAAAGATAATGGGTAAATTGAAGGAAAAGAACTTCGAGGATTTTTCTTTGAGTTCGAGTGGAGTTTTGACTTTCCGTGGTCGTTTGTGCGTACCTGATGTTGGTGGAATAAAGAGGCAAGTTTTAGATGAGGGTCACAAATTGAGGTATACTATTCATTCGGGTAGTACGAAGATGTATCAGGATTTGAAGCAACAATTTTGGTGGATTAATATGAAATGAGAGATAGCTGAGTATGTATCGAAGTGTTTAACTTGTCAGCAGGTCAAAGCCGAGCATCAGAGACCCGCGGGACTACTTCAGCCGTTAGAGATTCCCGAGTGGAAATGGGAGCATGTGACTATGGATTTCGTTACAGGACTACCTCGTACCCGTAGGAAGTATGACAGTGTTTGGGTAATAGTGGATAGATTGACCAAGAGTGCCCATTTCTTGCCTATTGACATCAGATATTCGATGGAGAAGCTTGCGACCCTTTATATTGATGAGATTGTTAGATTGCATGGGGGTTCCGGTTAGCATTGTGTCAGATCGAGACCCGAGGTTTACTTCTAGATTCTGGAAGGCGTTTCAGGAAGCTTTGGGTACAGATTTGCGTTTTAGTACAGCTTTTCATCCTCAGACCGACGGTCAATCCGAGAGGACTATTCAGATTCTTGAGGATATGTTGCGAGCTTGTTCGATAGACTTCTCTGATTCTTGGGATTCGCAATTACCGTTAGTGGAATTCTCTTACAACAACAGTTATCAGGCTAGTATCGAGATGACACCGTTTGAGGCCTTGTATGGAAGAAAGTGTAGATCGCCTATTTGTTGGGATGAGGTCGGTGAAGCGAAGATAGTGGGTATTGATTTGCTTCAGGATTCGGTTGAGAAAGTCAGAGTTATCCGAGATAGATTGAAGACAGCCCAGAGTCGACATAAGAGCTATGCAGATAACCGAAGGCGAGATCTTAGTTTTCAGACCGGTGATTTTGTGTTCTTGAAAGTATCTCCGAAGGTGGGTATCCGAAGGTTTGGGAAGAAAGGCAAATTGGCTCCGAGGTTTATTGGCCCGTTTGAGATTTTGGGAAAGGTTGGACTTCTTGCGTATCGTCTTGCGTTACCGCCATCTTTGGACCGGTTGCATAATGTCTTTCACGTTTCTATGCTTCGGAAGTATGTTCATGATCCATCTCACGTGTTACCGAGGATACCGGAGGATATTGAGCCCGATATGACTTATGAGGAACGACCGGTTAGATTCTAAAGTCCAAGAGTTGAGGAGCAAAAGCATTTCATTGGTTAGAGTTCTTTGGAGGAATCATAACATCGAGGAGTCGACGTGGGAGCTTCGTGATGAGATCGAGAGGAAATTTCCGTGGCTTTTTATTTAAGGTGAGTCTCGTTAAAATTCGGGTCGAATTTTCTTTAAGAGGGAGTGAATGTCACGACCCGAAAGCTAGGCTCTATTTTATTAGTAATAAATAATTATTATTTAATTATTTGCTTAATTATTTATCTAAATCATTATTTATTTAAATATTTATAAGTGCATTTTATGTTTCATAATATTTATGCCTAGCATTTTATTTGGGTCATTTGTGCTAGTGTAGAAATATTGGGTCTTAGTTGTTAGTGGGGAGTATTGAGTTGGGTAGTATTGAGGAGGGGGTCTATGTGTAAGTTTTTTTTTTAAATCATACTCCCACCCTCTCCCTACACCTCCTTCTCCCTCACCCTACTCCCTCCCATTCCCAGAAAACTCTCTCTCTCTCCATTGATTGGGTAAGTTTTCTTTCTCTATCTTCTCTCTTCATTTTCTTCCTCTTCCTCTCATAATCTCTCATTTCTTAAAACTTGAAATGTGTTTAGATCGTCGATAGGATCGCGTAGAACCAAAAAGAATTGAATTCCGTCAACTTTCATTATTTTCAAGTAAGTTACTTTTCCCCCATTTTGATGTTAAAATGTTCATATCATGTTCATATAATGCTTTTGTTGTTATATTTGAAGTTTGGATGAGGTTGCAATTTATTTGGAATTTATTTGAGTTTTTGGTCAAAAATGGTGATTTATGAATGTTGGGTTTGATTCTTGATTTTGGTTGTTAAATGTTGTTATATGAGTCTTTTTGGACTTATAAGTTGTTTTGGTACATTAGTATGCTAGTTAGAGGGTTTGATTTTGGTTGAAATGTGTTTTGGTATGAAAATGGAAGAACCCATTTCTTCCTCCCCGATTTCCAGCATTCCGGAGTATTGGGCGACCGCCCAAAATTGTCTGGGCGACCGCACAACTATTTGAAAGCTTTTGTTCTTGTTTGATGGCCTTTTTGGGCGACCGCACATACCATTTTGGGCGGCCGCACAGTCATCTGAAAGTTTACATTTGTTATTTTGTGTGGTTGAAGAATGCGTTTTGATCCAAATCTTGGGTGTCCTTCTAGTTGATCTTAGTGAACATCGTAGTACACTCTAGTGATAGAATTGGGTCCTTTGTGATCAAGTTTGTGTTTGAAATTAATTAAGTGTTAATTGAGATTGTTGGAACACTCTAATTGTGCGTGGTTGGTACATTTCACTTTCTTGGTGACTTCTCGGTATGGTTCCCTACTTTGGAACCTTAAGTTGTTTATTCATGCTAAAATATTATTACTTAGCATTTAATTAGAAGCCCAGCTAGCATATTTGTTGCATCGGGCGATGGGAAAGATTATAATGGCAAAGCCAAGTCCATTATAATGTTGACCATTGTTTTGCCCCCTTCTATACCCCTTTTCCAGATTGGCCTTGGAAAGGATAAGTTAGCTTCCTTTGGGAATGTATCTAGCTACCGGGCATGACTTTGTGTCATGGTCCTTATCCTTTGTGACACTCTTATGGTTATTGGTTCCGGTACCGGTGATTTCTCTTCGGCTTTCATGCTATTATGAAGATGATGATTTGTTGATTATTGAAGCTGCGCAGCGATCCTTTATTTGGATGTACCGGTTTGGAAAACCTTGGCTATATCCTTTGTTATGCGTTTATTTCCGCTGCTATCTGTTATGTGATAAATGCTATGTGTTACGTGATATTTATTATTGCTTATCGCTTCGTGCATCATAGCATGTCATGTAGTTGCATTAGTAACTTATTGAGATTTATCTCACCCCCTTTCTTTTATCTTTGTTTTCCTTAACCCCCCCCCCCAGGTGCTAGGGATTAGTCTCGCTGATCACGAGAAAGAGGACGTCGAGTGTGGATACATTCTTTGGGGAAGGTTGTATAGGTTGGTTTACATTATATAAATGTGTAACCATTTTGGGGATATTTGTACCAAACATTGACGTCACTAGGATTTGTGTATTTTGTAACTTTGGTGTATCAGCTTATGGAGTTTATACTAGTTTTACTTTGTTGTTCAAGTTGATTTACAAAACCTTGTGTTATCATCTTTTGGGTATAAAAGGAAATTTTTTATCTCCATTATTTTAGAGTCTATTGTTTAAGTCGACGTCCAGCTCGCGGTCTCGGGCCCGCGGGGTCCGGGGTCGCGACAAGAGGTGCCTTTGAACTTGCCAATATCGGGCATCTTGAACTTTTCGGGAAGAGCCTCCATTGTGTTCATGAGGAGAGAAGCATGATGAAGATCGGAGCTTGGGCCTTTGTGCAAATTTAGCCCACTAAGCTTTTGGTCAATGTAGGACATGAGAGTGTTGACCAAACCGGTATCGAAACTTTGGACCTCCTTTCTTTCATTCGTGAGCCTCTTTAATTGGTTCTCGAGTTTGGCTACTTCTTTCTTATGGGCCATTTCCACATGCTCGTAACGGGCTTGCCATAAATCATCATTGCGGCGGACATTCTCGGCTAGTGCATCAATTTGCCCTTTTAATGCTTTCACCATGTTGAATAACCCTTCGTTGGATACGGGAATGCCGTTGTCGTTGCCATTTGAAGCCATTGGACCTATGGAGAGAACACGGTCGATCTTAGGATGGCCCCACAAACACCTTTTGGATAAAATTATTTCACCCACAAACAAAGGAAAAAGACTTAACCACATAAGAAAAATGACTCTTTTTTTTTGTTTATTTACAAAAGTCGGAAGGACGTGGTCCTTTTTGGGGTTTCTAGAAAAATAGTGGAATCGTCACACTAGTATATAGACCTTCTCGTGGTCCCATATACTCATCGTATTCCACCACGCTTGTGAATCCTACATGTGTCGGGATTAAACTAAATTAATGTAGTAAATCATACATGCGGGGACGGATTTTTTATTTGCGTCCATTATGACCATTTGGGGACGGAGTTTTATTTCGTCCATAACAACGGGTGGCATGTATGATTTGAAGACATTAGTTTATGGAAATCTCGGCACATGGAAACCGACTTGAGTCACGGAGTGTTAGACCTTAACTAGAATTGTGTGGTTTTTGCTCGGCTTGAATATGAGGCTTAAAGGTCACCCCCGGTATGTAGTCATGAACTACGCCACGGGCTGAGGTTTACCGCTTCGGAAGAGTCAAGGTCGAGTGGAGCTTGAAACTTCCGAGGACGGACCTCGACGGGTTTGGGGTTGGACTTGTGCGACTCGATAGTGAGCAGTTGATAAGAATTGTGCGCGTAGTGTGAGGTCTAACAAGTGACAATTTTTTTTTCAAAAGAAAAAAGAAATAAAAACAAATAAGCACATAATTTACAACTTTCGAATCACCCGTGTGACCAATAAAATAAAACAGAGAATAAAAAGATGGTTTTGTGCAGGCCCGGTGTCCACACTGTCAAAACTGTCCATTCTGTTCACTATTTCTGTTTCTGGGAAATGCCCAAAAGCGCGCGCATTCAGAAGCCTACTCGGGAGGCGTGCGCGTTAGACTGAGAGAAGAGGAGGCGCCCGCGTCTGGGCAGTACCTGCAAATCAGCGGGTTCAAGGGATTGCCTTGACCCTAAATTATAGAACTTTTTCCCCTGCAGTAAACGTTAGCACAGAAACATGGAATTGAAGGACAAGATGGGAGGCGGGCGATTCTGGTAATTAGGGTCGGACGCGCGCGCTTTAGGCCAAGAAGGCCAGAGGCGCGCGCTTCTACCCTTTTTACCCGAATGCCCAGAAAATAAAATAAAAGAACACCAAAAATGAAAAACGCAAGTTTAACCCTCTATGTCCCCAGCGAGAGAGTAGGTAACTGTAGATACCCCGGGGGACCACGGCTTGGCTAGAGCGCGTGAATTAACCTAGGATGTCTACTTGATTTTAAGAGTCGCCACCTATGTTTTAGAGGAACATAAGAAAAACCTAAAGAAAAGCCAATTTTTTATGTACGAAAACCAGAGATTCGGGAAGAGAAGGGTTCGGGGGTTAGGTGACGGAGTGGGAAGTACTTAAACACCCACTCCGCCCCGCTTACGCGGGTCTTGCTACTTTTAGTGTTCTAATGTTTACATGTCCTTCAATTAATTAATAAGAAAGTGCTAACAAATTACAATAAGAATAAAGGGGAATTAAAAGAGAAATAAAGAAAGAATTGTTTTATTAATTTATACTAAAAGATTACATGTTAAACTATTCTAACAATTATAATAAAATAAAAGTGGGGGGATTTAAAGTAGAGTTGGAGTGTAGGGAGATAACCTTAACTAACTTCAATATGTGAAGTAGTCATATTGGTTATGTCCCATTAATGGTAATTGCATACATTTAAGAAGAAGAAAATAGAAGAAAAATGAAGTTGTACCTTAAGAAGAGGACTTCAAACGTGGACTTGAAAATGGTGTTTTGTTGTGGAGAAATTGTTGTAGAACAATTTTATGTGGAATCTTGTTACGAAGAACTCTTGTTGGGAGAATTTATGTAGAGAATTGTGTATAGTGTGTGTACAGAGAAAATTCAAGTCTAAAAATGAGGTCCCTTTCCAAGGTAGGAGATGATGGTTTTTATAGGTAAAATTAGGAGGGAAAGGTTGGAGGGAAATTGGTCAATCCATGTGAAATGGAATTGACCAATCAAGAAAAAGATAAATAAAAGAATTAATGAAAGAAATAAAAGAAAATCAAATAATAATAAAATGAAATATTTTGTTTTTATGAAGAATGGCTAGAATAAAGGATTTGGGAGTTATGAAATAAGGGAGAATGAATGTGGATGTAAAAAAGAGGTGTTTGTGATCAAGAAGAGATTTTCTAAATAAGAAAAGGGAGGGAAAAATGGTGCTATCCATTACTGCCAAAGCGGGAAGCGCGCGGGTCCGGCCTATTGGACCAAACGCGCGCGCGACCCATTGACGGTGCCGGAAGCGCCCACGGACTAAAACGACAGAATGACAGAAATGACTCTAAAGTTAACTTTGTTATCCAGTTTAGTCCAAAACTAACGGAATCAGTTAGGAACTTAACGGAAGTAACAGAAATTAACAAAAACAAGTTAAATAAAAATACCATGTATGCAATCGGGGTGAGAGGTCCAAGGCGGGGTGTCTACAGTAACTTACGAACCAGACACGCGTGATGTTCGTCTCCGCCCTCATCTTCCACATTAGGATCGTATACATACTCCTCGCCCTCACTAACATCATCATCATCATCTCGAGCCACCATATTAATATTCTTGCGACGAGGGCAACCACTAGAAATATGTCCCGTTTCCCCACATTTAAAACACTTGGTTCCATAACTTTTGGCATAGGGGTTCTCCTTCTGTTGACCACCAGTAGTAGGAGTAACTGTCTTTTTAACCGGAACAGCAGGAGATGCCTGTTCTGTTACAACCGACTTAGAACCCATACCATGTGCCGTCCCTGTAGCCATTACAGAAGTACCACCATAAGAACTAGCAACTGAGCTCCCAGAAACAGCAAGCTGACGCTCAACCGTTGAAGCCCGATCAATGGCCTCCTCCAAAAATTGAACTTGTGTCAACTCAACCTGATTACGAATATCAACTTGAAGCCCAGAAATATACCTAGCAGTTAATTGCCCATCAGACTCACATAAATCGTTACGTGCAGACCAAGAATGAAATTCAAGCGTGTACGCACGAACAGATTTAGTACCCTGATGACAGTCCAAAAATTTACGATACATTTGTTGTTCAACATTAGCAGGTAAAAATCATTGCCTTAAGGCCTGTCTCATCATAGGCCAGTAGTTAATCATGGGTCTATTGTTACGAACATTTTGAAGGCGTAACTACCTCCACCAAGCAGATGCACCACCCCTCAATTTATAAGCAACATATGGCACTTGGCGTTCAGCAAGGATATTCATCAAAGACAAATATTTTTCAACCTCCTCAAGCCAATCAGTAACTTCAACCATATCTAATTCGCCCGAAAAAAATGGTAAGTCAGCTTTTATTTTAGGATTGTGCTCATAATTAAAAGTACCTCCTCCACCCAAGTTATGATGATGTCTGCCGGCTGGTTGATCATGACGGTTGGGAGCGTCAAGATCGACACGCTCATCCCGGTGTTCTGCTCGTTGCCCAATAGTTCCAATACCCACTTGTAACGCGCGCAAAGCCTCTGCCAACATTCGGTCCCGTTCAGCCTGTGCTGCTTCGCGCCGCTCCTCGCGTGTTGTTCGTTCGGCCTCGCGTTGTTCCTCGCGTTCAACACGAACTACATCGCGTTGTTCCAAAGCCTGTTGGAACCAATCTAGCACCACCGTCAATTCCCCAAGATTCGCCTGATTTGCGTTGTTGACTTCTTGATCGTTGGTCATCTTCCTCTTTGGATCGACCTTTTTTTGATACCAATTGATGTAAAAGGTTTATTGCAGCGGAATAACAATAAAATAAAAGGATAGGCAATTAATCGAATCAACGAATTAATTGACCCAATTCGAATCCACGAATTAGGGTTTGACAAGAACAACAACAATAACGATAAAAGCTCTTGAAATACGAAGGAATCCACCTTCCGAAGGAATCCACCTTCAAACAAACCAATAATGGTTCAAGGGATTAAACCCAGAAAGATGCAAAAAGCAAACTTTAATAAATATCAAAATCACAATGTGTTCAATACAATGAAAGAAAAGAGTATTTAAAGGCTAGGAAATAATAAAACCCTAATCTAAAAAGGACTCACAAATGTTTACCAAAAATACCCCAAAATACTTGTCAAAAACGAAAAGGAAAATAATTAAATTACTGGCGTTAGGCCGGGCACGGTCGTGCCCTTACTTTAGCACGGTCGTGCCAAACATGTCGACCCTCTCCTTCTTTTTCCCAATTCACGCTCGGCCGAGTCTTGAACTTTGCACGGCCGCGCCAAGATAGATCCGGTCGGGTTGCTCCTTTGGTCCGGGCGGACCTATCGATCTGGGTTTTGTCCTTCTTTCTTCCTCGAGGTACATCAAAACTCGAGTCGAATCGAGATCGCGAGCTGTTCGCGAACAACTCGAGCTGATTTCGAACTCGAGTTTTAACGAGCCGAGCTTGAGGTTAGGCTTTTCTTCTGTAAAAATGTATTCTTAACAAGCTTATCGAGTCGAGCTTAAACTTATAGAGTCGAGTTCGATCCGGTCGAAAAGAAAAATTCAAATTTAACGAGCTTATCGAGTCGAACTCGAGCTTTTAACGAGCTAAACGAGTCGAACACGGTCGGCTCGATAATGAAACGAGCTTAACAATCGGTTTGAGCTCGAGCTTTCACGAGCCGAACCCAATGCCAACAAGTTAAAAAAAAATAAAAAAATTTGGCAGCTGCAAACAGAATGTAACCATGCTAACAGATATTGACCTAATGCATGATGATCAATAGTAAATGATAAAAACTTGTGGGAACACCTTGACCCCGTCCATAGTACAGACGGGTTATTTTTGACCCATGATCCGGACCCATGACCTGCGGGTAATTTTTTTTTAGTTTTTAGTTTTTATATTTTTATTTTGGTGTTTTTTCGGTTTGCCAAAAGTAATAGTTACTATAACTAAATATAACAAACGTGTTACTTATACTCCCTCCGTCCCAGCACAAGTAGGACTAGAGCGGTTTGCACACTAATTAAGACAAATTAGTAAATGTGTGGTAGAGAATGAAGAGAGAGAATGAGTGGAGTAAATAGTAGTGTTAGTTGGATAAATTGAGTGGTGGAAAATGAAAAGAGAGAATGAGTGGGGTTGAAACATTTTCATTTTGGGCAGTCTCACTTTTAGTGGGACGGCCTAAAAAGGAAAGAAGTTTCACTAGTGCTGGGACGGAGGGAGTATGTAACAGTTTGTATACATAAAAGTAATACATATATACAGAAAAGTAACAGTGTTTTTTTCTTTTTTAAGTTTTCTTCATTTGTCAAAAGTAATACTTATTATAACTAAAATGAAACGAACGTGTTACTTATATGTAACAGTGTTTATACATAATTGTAACACATATGTATAGAAAAGTAATAATTCAACCATTTACACTTTAGAACTAAAAACACTTGTGTTAGTAACATTGTAAAAATAAGAAAGTAACAATTTTTATAAATGAATGTTACATTTTACTTGTATAATTAGAGATGGCAATTTGACCGAACCCGAAGGCGATCCGCCCTGAAAAAGTAGGGTCCGGGTTGTAATTTTCATGACCCGAATGGGTTAGGGTCGGGTTCGAGTTTTGATATTGACCCGCTGTGAGCCGACCCGACCCGCACCCTCATTACAAAGTCAAGATATTATGTTAGTTAATAATATCATATGTTGTTCAATTTATTTTTATAGTTGTTTTTTTAGTGAGGTTTGATGATTTTAAACTAATTTCTATAACTAATTAAAATTTAAGCTTATACATAGATTGGGCCCAAGCAAATATGAGCTAAATTTTTTATAATTTTGTACGCTTCGGGTCGGGTTCGGGTTTCCTTGTCTTCGGGTCGGGTCGGGTCGGGTTTGGGTCACTCGTTTCGACATTAGAGCCGGGTTCGGTTTTGACGAAACCCGACCCGTTGCCATCCCTATGTATAATAACATTGTAAAACAGTAGTTACGTTTACTTGTATAATAGTATATACATATGTTTTCAGATAGGAAAAAATGCACCAAAAGTACCTGAACTATAAGGGTTGTTTGGATTTAGTAACTTATCTCTTTTTTGACCCATGAAAAATACCTTAACTCTTTTTTTGTGCAGCGGAGGTACCTATTGCTAACGCCATCCACTTTATGTCACGACCCGAAATCTAGGCTCTATTTTATTAGTAATGAATAATTATTATTTATTTATTTGCTTAATTATGTATTTAAATTATTACTTAAATTATAATTCATGAGTTATAATAATTCTTGCCTAGCATTTTATTTGGGCTAGTGTAGTATTGTTGGGTCTTAATTGTTAGTGGGGAGAAATTGTTAGTTAATGGGGAGGGGGTCTAGTTGTAACTTTTTTAAATTAATTTTCCCCTACTCCCCTCCCCTCACCTCCCTCACCTTCTCCCTCACTCTCCCCATTCTTCTTCCCAGCACAACTCTCTCTCTCTCTCTCTAGCATTGTGGGTAAGTTTTCTTCATCTTCCTTCTCTCCTCATTTTCTTCATCTTCTACTAGTTATTTCTCATTTCTTAAAACGTGAACATTGTTTAGATCGTCGATAGGATCGCGTAGAACCTAAAAGGATTGAATTCCGTCAACTTTGAGATTTATCAAGTAAGTTACTTTTCCCCCATTTTGATGTTAAAATGTTCATATCATGTTTATATGATGTTTGAGTTGTTATATTTGAAGTTTGGATGAGTTTAGAATTTATTTGGAATTTATTTGAATTTTGGGTTAAAAATGGTGATTTATGAATGTTGGGTTGATTCTTGATTTTGGTTGATTAAATGTTGTTATAGGAGTCTTTTTAGACTTATAAGTTGTTTGGGCACATTAGTATACTAGTTGAAATGTTGGATTTTGGTGGAAATGTGTTTTGGGTATAAAAATGGAAGAACCCATGTTGTTCTTCCCGATTTCCAGTAATTCAGAGCATTGGGCGGCCGCACAAAAATGTATGGGCGACCGCACATCTATCTGAAGGCTTTTGTTCTTGGTTTGAAGGATTTTGGGCGACCGCACAGTCCCTTTTGGGCGGCCGCACAGAACCCCTGAAAGTTTACATTTGTTAACTATTGTGTGATTGAAGAATGCGTTTTGATCCAAACCTTGGGTGTCCTTCTAGTTGACCTTAGTGAACATTGTAGTACACTCTAGTGATAGAATTGGGTCCTTTGTGATCGAGTTTGTGTTTGAAATTAATTAAGTGTTAATTGGGACTTTGGAACATCTTATTGAGGTATTGTTGGTTTGACTTATCTTTGTGATGATCAATTGTGATCAAGTTTGTGTTTGAGCATCTTGTGATGGGTTCGTGGTTGTTCCAATCGGATTGATTTTGGATAAGACTTGGTTTAGGTTTTAGGTGATATCCTATAGTACCTAGAGGGTGGTTTTGGAACACTAAGGTGTAGGGTTTAGTCCGGTCGTGATCATGTTCTAATAAGGGTAACCTTTTGGATTCGTTTGGGGTGTTTAGAATTGGTTCGTTATGGGCGGAGGAAAAGCGTGAATTGGCGATTGGGTACTTACGGTTTGATTAACCTTAAGGTGTATTCATTCTGATTTCCTACTTTGAAATTTCAGGTGTGATGAGATGGTTGAGTTCATAGTCCTAGTATATCTTTATGAGTAAATGTTTAGGGTCATTTTGGTAATAGTCATTGTGCCATTTGTGAGCGACCGTTTGGGTTGTGCTCTTTATGATTTACTTGTGGGTATCATATTTAGGATGTATTTGATACGTGCCTTGTCTTGGAATCATCTTGTTTTAATGATCAATGTTGTTGTGCTCTTTATGAGAAAATCCGTTTATCGTTGTTGTGCTCTTCATGAGAAACTCTTGTTATCGTTGTTGTTAAACTCTTCATGAGTACCCGTTGCATCTTTATGGTGATTATTTAGTATGGTTCCCTACTTTGGAATCCTTAGTTGTTTACCGTGCTAGTATTTTATTTCTTAGCATGATTGAAAGTCCAGCTGGTTAAATTGTGTATCGAGTCAGGCAATGGATAATGCTATAATGGCACGAGCCAAGTCCAGTATAGCATCACCCATTGGTCCTTCTGTCCTCATCCAGATTGGCCTTGGTTGGGATGAGCTAGCTCCGTTGTGGGTATTCTAGCTAATCGTTTTGGAGCATGACTTTGTGACATGGCTCCCGCCCCTTGTGGCACTTTTCATTGTTATTGGTTCCGGTACCGGGTTTCTCTTCAGCTTTTATGCTACTATGAAGATGGTTTGTTTGATTGATGGGTTGATTGGTCGCTTCTGACCGGGGATTTCTCTTCAGCTTTCATGCTATTATGAAAATGTTGATTTGTTGATTATTGAAGCTGCGCAACGACCTTTATTTGGTTTATCAGTTGGGAAACCTTGGCTAATATCCTTTGTTATGTGTTTACTTTCCGCTGCTATCTGTTGACTGTTAATTGTTTCATGCTATGTGATATTTATCATTGTTTATTGCTTATCGCATTATAGCATGTCATGTAGTTGCATTAGTAACTTACTGAGATTTTATCTCACCCCGTTTATTTCCATCTTTGTTTTTCCTTAACCCCCCCCAAGGAGGAAAATGATTAGGATTCGCGGATCGAGGAGGACGTCGAGAGGATTGAGATTTTGGGGCAGGTTGTTATGGATCGGTTTACATTATTTAAATGTATAACCTTTTGGGGATAGTTTTACCATTATTGACGTCATTAAGAATTGTATATCTTATTCTTTTTGGTATAAGCTGTGGAGCTTATGTTAGATGCACTTTGTTGATTTAAACTTGGATTTGTAAAACCTTGTGTTATCATCTTTTGGTTCAAAATGGAATTTTTAACTTCTATATTTTAGAGTTTTGGTTTTAAGTCGACGTCCAGTTCGCGTATTCCGGACCCGCGGGTTCGGGGTCGCGACACTTTATGCCGTTAAGTTATCATGAGCCTACTCACGTGACCTTTTTTGAAAGGGTAAAACTGGAATTTTAAGTGTGAGGAAATTTCACAAAGACAAAGGGGTTAAAATAAAAAATTATAATTTCACATAACCCCCCTCCCCCTCCCCTTCCTCTTCCCCAACCCAACTCTTTACCCAGATGCGAATCCTCCGCCTCACCATTCCTCTCCGGCACCGCGAATCCGTACGCCACCAACGACGAAGACGAAATTCGAGTCGATGAATTCAGTGAGGAAATTCAATCTGCGAAGTCGCTTGAGGAATTACTCCTTGTTCGTCGTCCGGTGATGGATGAAGCTGAGGTAATTGAAGACGGATATGATGATGAAGATGGAGATATGAAGGAGAAGGATGAAGTTTCTAGGGTTTCGTTTACGCCTGCACTTGATGCGGTGCTTTTTAAGCTTGCTAAGAAGTTGCCGATTTTTGAACCGGCGAGTGGTAATTTGAGCGCTGTGGAGAAGCCGTTGATGGTGAATTTGGATTTGGTGTTGTATAAGGCTAAGGTTCTTACTAGGAATTATCGGTTTCAGGAAGCTGAGAAAATTCTTCAGAAGCCTTTGATGGTGAATTTGGATTTGAGCGCTGTGGAGAAATCGCTTCACTATTCTGATTCCAGCGGAGAAGGCGGCGTTGCCTTTGGCCTTGGCTTCGTCGGCCATAGTCGTCGTCGTCGGTGTTGGGGGGCGTCGTGGCGATGATGATGGGTGGGTGGCCTGCAGAATGTTAGAACCAAGAATAGGAAAGGGAAAGAAAAAAGGAAGGGGAAGGGGTTAATTAAAATTTAAAATTTTATTTTTATCCCTTTGTCTTTGTAAAATGTTCTCACACTATCCTTGTTATGTTTTGACATTTTTGCCCTCAAACAATTAGTCATGTGTGCGGCACATGATAACTTAACAGCAAAAAGTGGATGGCGTTAGCAATAGATACCTCCACTGCACAAAAAAAGAGTTAAGGTATTTTTCATAAGTCAAAAAAGAGATAAGTTACTAAATCCAAACAATCCCTATAGTTCAGGTACTTTTGGTGCATTTTTTCCTTTCAAATAATAAGTTACAATGTGTTCAATTTATCATGTTACATGTAAAAGTATTACATTATCTATAGAAATTTGTTACAATTTCATCTACTAAAGTGTTTCATTTATTTGTACAAATAATTACATTCATCTATATAAGTTGTTATTTTTCAAATGTTACTTTCTTTCAAAAAATAAAATAAAAATACTCAAAAAAAAATCTGGAAAAACACTATTACATTTCAGTATAATGATAATTACATTTAGTTATTGTTACACGTATTTATAGTTAGTATTACAGTTGAAAAATGAGTAAAATGAGCTATTTTTTTTTTTGTAAAACTGGTGTTACGTTTACTTATAAACAATGTTACTTTATAAGTATAAACAATATTACTTTATTCACAATCCACTGCCTTGTCCACTTGGCTACATCTGCCCCCCTTTTCTGTTATATTCCATTGAAAATAAGAACTTGACAAAAGATTGAGAAGAGCGTATACCTATAGAAAGAAAAAGTATTCATTTTGAATAGAAAAAGAGAGAAATAAAGATAAAATGAAAGCACGTTACTCAAACAAAGCCCCCAAAATCCCTTTTTTGAAAAAAAACCAGGGAAGTGAAAGACTACAAAAAAAATAAATAAGGAGAGTAAGAATAACGCCCTCTTGAGAGAACAAGAAAGGTGTTATTGCTCCTTTGACTTCAAAAAGTCATAGACACTCAAACTACGATCTTATCCATTTTTAGATGGTGCTTCGACAGCAGCTAGGTCTAGAGGGAAGTTATGAGCATTACGTTCATGCATAACTTCCATACCAAGGTTAGCCCGGTTAATAATATCAGCCCAAGTATTAATTACGCGGCCTTGACTATCAACAACCGATTGGTTGAAATTGAAACCATTTAGGTTGAAAGCCATAACACAGTTGTTACATTTAGTTTTACTAAGTATTACTTTTGGCAAACGAAAAAAAATATAAAAACGAAAAAAAAAAAAAAGCGATTTTTTTTTTCTGGGATTTTTTTTTGGGCCAATGGGTCACGGTCACGTGGCAAACAGGCCCGGCTCTTGGGTTGTGCATCCAGGTCAACAGCACATGGCCCAAAAAATAGGAGGGCCCCAAAAAAATCTTCAGCCCATTATCTTATTTTCAGGCCCGGTTCTTTGTACTCATTTTATATTTAATTGCAATGATCTGTTTACTTCTCTTTCTCAACAAAAAGACCATCTCCTGGTTGTGAGGCCTCAAAAAGAAAATTCAGCCCATTATCTTATCTGATTTCTGGCCCGGCTTTTTGTTCATTACCAAATCACATATCAATCTACTTAGCCCAAAACCACTACCACCACTAGTAATTATCTATCTCATAATGTTGTTCTATTTTTTTTAATTTTTTTTTTAGTTTGCTATGCTTAATTTTGCAAAATTTTAATCTTTATATTAAATTACTTATATATTGCGTTCCCTCAGTCCTGCTTTGCTTTGAAAGTTATTATATTCCTTTTAGACTGTCCAATTTAAAGTTTTTATTTTAATTTATTACCTAAAATGGCCAACGAGACCCAAATGTCATTCTCGTAACAAAAACTCCATACCCACTTTTTCTCTCTATTTTATTTTTCATACTCACAATATTTACCTTTTTCTTAATCTATGTCCAAAGTCAAAGTAGAAGCGTTAATCTGGTACGGAGGGAGTATACTATGTTTTTTTAAAAAAAATTAAAGGCCCCATGTTCGTTTTGGCACTGGGCCCTAAAATTATTGTTCGTTTTGGCACTGGGCCCTAAAATTATTGAGACAGGCCTGGTGGCAGATTTTGAGTGGAGCATGGGTTGGAATCCTACGCTTCGCGGAGAATGTTGTACACCGGTTATGCGTCGACCCGTCTCTTCTATGAGACAGATCAAGGTGTTCTCACAAGACACCACCTCATAGTAAATATACTTCGAACAACAGCGATAAAGTTTTAATCCCAAAATAATTTGGGGTCGGCTAGACAAATATGAGAGTGGTTTTAATCCAAAATTTTGCATGTTGCTGCTCCCAATAGGGTAACTGAACAACCACATTACTTGAAGCCCCTTGCAAGATTCTTCTCATGCACACTTGACAGGAGGCTTGACATAAACCCAAGCTTAAACAGAATTCTGAGTGTGTTATATACTTGCTATTAATTAATTACCTACTTCGTTATGCAAAACAGAGTTACTGAAAAGGAACAAATTTACCATTGAATAAAAAATAGGCTTAAAAGGTCAGTCCGTTCTTGTGCATTAAACCTGAAATGCAGACTTTTTGAAACATTCGCAAATCATCACCTTGGTGAAAAGATGTGTGGCTGTGATACTAAGAAGCTCAAAAACGAAACTTTTCACGAGCACATAATATTGAGCAACAAGTTTTCGGCTTTGCATGAATTTGGTAAGCCATTAGGCATCCACTCCTGAGTTCATGAAACCATTCTTCTCATGAATGTTTCATGCACGAGGCTTCTTGACTAGAGCTACCAAAATGTTGCTGAGTAAAAACAATTGTAGACTTTATTTCTCTGTGTAAATGCTAATACAACCTACAAGTCATATGAGAGTTCTCATAAATGTGAACTTAATTTCTTTGTGTATGCATATGTAAGTATAATTATGCATTATCATGGAGTAATTTGGGTAGAAGAAATAGTATGTCCAACAATGACATTAGCTAGCAAGGTTGTCAGCTCTATATACACTCCATGCATACATGCAAAACAGAAGTATCAATACAGTCTCAGTTCACCTCCAAGAATCCTCGTTTGAAAATAACACTTTATGGATTTAAGAAAATTGCTTGGTTTTTGAAGGAAGAATATCATTTTGCCAGAAACTCAAATGTGATTAGGACTGTTTGAGAAGAATGAAGGGAGTGAATTCAAAATCACCTAGCACATGAATCTGCATTATAAACTACACCCAGGTCGTATAGGAACATATACTGAACACACGCAGAAGATTGAGCCTTCACATCAAATGATAGGTTTACATACCCAAATCTATAGACGACTTTTCTTTATATCAGAGAAGAATCTAGTATCGCAATGACAAATACAATTCTTAATCAAGGTCCAACCTCTGAAGCAACGAATTTTTAAGAGAAGTGGATTTATGTTCTTCAAAGTATCAGTTACATAAAATTAATGAGGGAGAGATAATAATATTAATAATTCAGATTAAGAACACAAATATTGCTTTGAAAGAGGTTCACCTAGTGCTCACAATACTACAAATAAATATTCCATCCCTGGCAGCAATTGACCACACAGCCAGGAATCCGAGCTGAAATGGTAGATGGTAATAAAATTCTACTAGTAATACATTCGACCTCTACCCCCCCCCCCCAAAAAAAATAAATAAATAAATAAATAAATAAATAAACTGGCTATACATTTTTTCTTGGTTCAGTTTCACATAATACCAAAGTGAGGTTTTTTACTCCTTTCAAGATAATAAATCCCAAAAGCTATCATATAAAAGTCCTGACTTTTGAGCCTTGTTTCTTAGCAATTGATCTCCTTTCCCAGCATATTATAAACGTAAACAGAAGCAGCTTGCTTTGTGCAATCTGCTAACACTAATGCACATATCACTCCTTGAGAATCATTCTGCAAAAATATCACACTTCTAGAAAGTGCTATTCGGAAACGTACTAATGCTCTGCGTCAAGACTAGGATTACTGTGGATCAAAATGGATTGGCAGGTAAAAGATGTGTTTCACTGCCATGTACTGGGTGATAGTAATCATTTAGTTCATTATTAAGGAAAGAGCTCAAATCAATCACAAGAAAATTAAACGGGAAACAAAGAATTTCTAGGCAAACTGCATACATTAACCTCAAGATGGACATTCACTGTTCACCATCAATATTCAAGTACAACATAAAATATAAAACAGAAAATAACAAAAATACCATGACTTCTACTGCTTCTTCAAAAGCAGAGGCCCGACATTATCCCCAGTAGCTTTGTTGTGCTTGACATGGCTTCCATCACATAGGGGGAAAGTCCCAGATCTCCAGCACCTACAGTTGAAAGTCCATGAGATAGTCATAAGAAATTCTAACAATAACCAGAACGAGAAAATGAATTTACAAATAATGAGAAAGGACGATTCCGAGTTTTATCCCATCAGGTTTTAGGCCACATCTATTAGATATGATAACTCTGATAGTTTGACACGTGCGAAGCTGTTTGAGAATCGTACCTACTGTTTCCCTTATTTTGTTCATTTCACTTTCACGTATTTCTTCATATAAAAATACAACAAGAAACAATAAAACTTTCTTCAGGAAACAGAAATCTGATACTAGTATGAAAAATATACATCTAAAATGTGTCCCTCTTCCAAAATGATCAAGGAACCAATTGAGTAACCTTGCTTGCAGACAAAAACTTTGTCAGAGTTGGATTATTATATTGAATTTGACAATAATTTAAAACATGTTCCATTGTTAGCTTTCAGTGTAAACATAGAAGTAGACAACACAAGAGGTAGCCTCCCCTCAGTTTCGCAATCGAACCTTCAACCAAATGCAACTGAGCTGAATCATTTTCCATTGGCCTTATAATTCACCTCAATACAAATTCCAAGTCAATGGTCCATTTTCTTGGATTCTAGCTTATACTATTGCTATTTAAATGTACAAAAATACTGATTCCATTATAAAACCACCATTTGCATGCAAATTGACTCCATACAAGTTCAAATGGCACGAAAATAATCATGACTATTGCGTACCAAAAGAGTCAATTATAAATGCACCAGCATATTCAGAAGAAAAATGATCAAGGCCTAGTAGAAAGTATACTAATCGAATTAGAGTTCCGCGAAAAAAAAAAAAAAAAAAAAACTTGATTGAGAGAGAGAGGCGATACCTGCAGTAAGCGGTGAGAGGCTTTTCTAGTTCGGTAACAACGACGGAGTCGACGACTTTGGCTTCAGTCTTCTGATTTCTGGGTTGATCCCGCCTTCTGCTCGGACCACCACCACCCGCCGAGGGCGTAGGGTCATGATTCGTGCGCCTCCTTGGCTTTTGTCGAGTGTCGCCGGTGAGGGTTTGGCGAATGAGAACCCAGCTCCTACGATGCTCGCAATCGACGCCATTGAAAATGCCGTCACTCGATCGACTCTCTATGTGTGGAGGAAGTAGATTGAAAATGGGTAGGTAAGGGGTTGAACTTGTGGCGAACACGCTTCTGTTGATCTGCCAAATATAGTTGGTTTTTATTTTATTCTTTATATATACTGTATATATGATGATGTGTAAACTGTCAGGACCAATCATCCGTCCGTCCTTGAGATTTTGTTGGGAATGAAATCTACTTCACACTTCCACACATAACATATGGTCTATTTTTATTTTATTTTTTGAGCAAAACATGTAGTCTATTTTATCAATTTTAAATGCTTCTTTGGAAAATTTCATTTTTCCAAACCGAAAATGTTATACTCTCTCCGTCCCAGCACAAATAGGACTAGAGGAGTTTGTACACTAATTAAAAAAAACTAGTAAATGTGTGGTAGAAAATGAAGAGGGCGAATGAGTGGAGTAAATAGTAGTGTTAATTGGATAAAATGAGTGGTAGAAAATGAAGAGAGAATGAATGAGATAAATAGTAGTGTTGGTTGAATAAAATGAGTGGTGGAATATGAAGAGAGAATAAGTAGGGTTGAAACATTTCCATTTTGGGCAGTCTCACTTTTAGTGGGACGTCCCAAAAATGAAAGAAGTCTCACTTGTGCTGGGACGGAAGGAGTATGTGTTATAATACTGGAGAATCAAGAGCAGAATCTCAATATTCCAGACTATTATAGAGAGTATACAATAGAGAGAAAGATAGAAGTTAGGAACTTCTGAGGTGTATTGAAATGAAAACTAGGGTCTACTATTTATAGGTGAAAATTGGCTTCCTTTGTAAACTTTCATAAAGATAAACATTATCCTTTAGTAAGGTTTCCCCTGTAAGCTTCACTGAAAATATTTACAAAGCTTCCTTTGTAAGCTTGCCTGAAGATAAATACAAAGCTTCCTTTGTAAGCTTGGCTGCAGATATTTACAAAGCTTCCCTAGTAAGCTTCGTGAAAGCTTATCTTGCAAAGCTTCTCTTGTAAGCTTCTGGTCCAAAAGACATTCACACAATAATATTTTATAACACTCCCCCTTGGATGTCTGCAGCTAAGTATTATGCCTCATTAAAACCTTACCAGAGAAATACACGTGGGATAAAAACTCTAGTGAAGGAAAAAGAGTACACGATTCCTTAACTTCATGATGATCCCCTTGAACAAAACATTACTCGTGATCTCCTAGTCGCCTACTCCTCCTTGGAGATTCCTATTGAATGATAATTGTGCCGCACGTATTGTCTCATTAAAAACCTTCCGAGCAAAAACACTTTGGGAAAAATAATCTCGAAGGAAAAAAGTACAACTCACAATCTTTTCAATAAATTCTCATTGCCTCGTTAAAACCTTAGCGGGTAACAAAACCTAGTAGGAAAAATAACCCCGCGCGAAGAAAAAAGAGTACAATGAAATCTGAGTATCGTCTGGATACTCCCACTGAAAACTACAAAGGTAGAAGCTCTAACAATCTGCGTAAGACAATTTTTTTCACATACTTCTCAAAAGTGGCTTTAGGTAGTGACTTCGTGAATCAGTCACCGCAGTTGTCTTGACTTCTGATTTACTGGATCATTATATGACCAAATATTTAAATGTAATAACTTCCATAACGGGAGAGTATGTCTTATCAAAGTCAATCCCAAGCCGTTGAGAGAAACCTTGTGCCACAAGGCGATCTTTATATCTTGTAACCTTGTTTCTCTCATTCCTTTTTCTCGTAAATACCCATTTATAGCACACGGGCATAACCCTAAGAGGTTTAGGACTTACTAGTCCAAACACTCCTCTTTTCTTTAAGGAATCAAATTCTGACCGGATTGCTTTCTCCCATTTAGGCCAATCAATTCTTTGTTTACACTCATCTCCGGAGCGAGGTTCAATATCATCACCACATACAATCTCATTCGCTACTATATAAGTAACATACATCATTGATAATTGTTTCATCCTGATGCCATATCTCATATATGCATGCATGACTAACTAATATTTATTTATTCTCAGAAATGGATGTCAATGTCGAGGCGTCCCCCGACATCGTTTTCAAAATGAATCCATAATCTGGAACAATATCATGATATAGATTGGATAAGATCCCAATTTTACTATCGCTAACGGGATTTGACTTTTGTGCACTCACTCGTTTACGGGGATGCGAATCCTTGGATCCAATTGGCCTCCTTTTTTTTCTTGGCAGGGGTATGTATTTCTTTAGGTGAGGTCACTGGCCTTCCTGATAATACTCCTTCTGGGAGTTCTATCCTTGCAGACACATTTGCAGCTTAACAGATATTGAAAGTTCTTATGGACTTTCAATAATATTGAGATTCATTAACATAAGCATCCATTATAAAAAATCCTGAAACAGATTTTCTAATGAAAAATACATGGGCAAATAGGATCATTCGTGTATCCTTATTTCGCCAAGTATTCACTGAAACTGTTATACCACATCCGTCCAGATCATTTTAAACCATACAAAGATCTTTGTAATTTAATTTAACAAAATTCTTGGGAATTTGAATTGCATGCATCAGACATCTTGAATCCTTCTGGGATTCTCTTGAATCCTTCTGGAATTCTCATATAAATAGCATTGTCAAGTCTGCCATACAAATATGCAGTGAAAACATCCATTAAGCGCATATCAAGCTTTTCATGTATTACCAGACTAATGAGATAGCAAAATATAATTGCATCCACCACAGGAGAATATGTCTCCTCGTAATCAATTCCAGGTCTTTGCCAAAATTCTTGTGCAACAAGACGTGCTTTATTCTTGTGCAACAAAACGTGCTTTATTCTTGAGCAACAAGACGTGCTTTATATTTTGTTTTCGGACAAAGACCCATTTGTACCCACTAGTTATATACCTTTAGGTGTATGGACTACATGTCTGGAAAACTCACGCTTCTCAGTGAGTTGAATTCTGCTTGAATTGCGTCTTTACTCTTTGGTCAATCATTTCTGCATCGATACTCATCGATACACCTAGGTTCACGATCCTCGTTATTTTTCATAACATTAAGCGCTATATTTTATAAAAAATATTGTCGACATTTGTTTCCTCTAGGTTCCATTTTTTCATGTACTTGATAGACAAAATTATAATACCTCGTAAGTGCACGAGCTATCGTCATAGCAATATGCAAACACGAGGGTGTGAATACCCCTTTCCGAATGCGGGCGACGCACGGGAAGTATTTTCATTATTTATCTTATTTTATCTTTTCTATGGGATTAGGATATTCAAATTGGCATTTAACTTATTAAGAGTCGCCACGTTGTTTTTATCGAGCTAAAACATTGAGAAAAGCTAACAGAGAGGGTTCGGGGGTCAAGTTATGATAAGAGAAGAATATTAAGTAATCACTCCTATCGCCCGATAGATCGGACTTTCTATCATGATAATGTGTTAGTAGTGTGTTAGTGATTGAGACCGGATCCGAAGATTGCCTACGTTCCTCTCGTTATGAGAAGCTCAGGTCGACGTAGTTCTCACATAATCGGAATAGAGAGAAGAAGTGGGGATCATGTATAATGAGGGGGGAGGAGAAAGAAACATACAAGATGATCACATCCTAGAATAATGATTATTCATCTCAGGAGAGATAATGATCATGGGATAATTACCTACAGTTAAGGGTTTAGAAGTAGTTTCTAGATCTTGTCGATCATCATCGGCTATGCATATGAATAGGGATTAAGACATTAGATCTAGCATTTAAGTATGATAAGTCGCAGATCTAGCATAATAATAAGAACGTCATAAATATATATGAGATAACACATAAGCACGAAGATCACTACCCTGATCATGGAACATATTATGAATTCTAGCAAGAACATGAAGAACACGTTATGAATCATATGAATATGGGTGCATAAATATAATGAAACTAGCATAAATCAAATCTAAACTAAGAAAACATGTAGAATCCTTACCAATCTTGACAATAATGAAGCCGAATCTTTTCCGCAGATTCGCCCGACCTTCGGGATCGCTAGAAAGGCTTGGAGAGAGATTTTTGCCGTTAGTTTTGGCTGTGGAACTCGGGGAGAGATTTGTTGTCCTTTGATTATGAACTGAGGTCACCTATTTATTGGAAAATCTTACCTGGACAGACTGGCCGCCCAGCCAAACCAAGAGTTTGGCTCGGTTCCCAAGGCTCTGGTCAATATGCACTCTGGAGAACTCCTAGATAACATCTATCTACGATCCCTAATCCGATCAGTCGAGAATATCTTCTTATCTGGGCTTTTTGGGAAATCCTGGATGAGTCATGTGCATCTTATAAATACCTGGGAGGTCCCTGTGAGTTTCAAGAATGTCTAATAACTCATTTTCAGGTTGGGTACTAACAGTAGCCCCTCGGCGATGCTTCTTGCAAGGCGTGGAGGGCCGTCGATTAAGAAAGGAACCTATCTGAAACATGAGTTCCAAATCATGAGAGGAGTGAGAAAAAAAGGTGACCAGGTTGGTCAAGCGGCTGAACCTTTTTCAGGCTACCTACATATCCAAAGGGAATCAAGCCGGTTGTAGTTCGAGCATTAGGGGAGAAAGAAACGAGACATCGTCTTTCGCTGGGGATAGACAAACATTCGTCAAGCAATAAAGTCATTGTACGGACTCTACTGGGGAGAAAAGAAAAAGAAACGAGACATCAGACTCCTGCTGGGGATAACAATCCTACGAACACTATCCTGTATGAAGGCCGAGCACTTCGCGAAGCAATAGAGTCGTTATCCGAACTCTATTGGGGAAGGAGGTAAAAAGAAAGAAACGAAAAAAGAAATGAGACAGCAGCCTCCTGTTGGGGATAACAATCCTACGGACACTATCCTGTATGAAGACCGAGCACTTTGTGAAGCAATAGAGTCGTTGTCCAAACTCTACTGAGGAAAGGTAAGGCCATACGTGCTGTACGACAAGAAGTTTTAAGAATCGAGAACATAATTAGGGATGGATTCTAACTTACTATAGAGCGTGAGTAATCGCAAATCATCAATATTTGTGTCCGAAGACACTAGCAACAGCAACTGACACTTCATCCGGCAGCAGCTTATGTGAAAGTAACCAAATGTGTCCAAAAACACTGCCAATAGTAACTGAGGTACCAGCCACTTATGCCAAAATATGAAACACACGGTTTTGAAGAAGCCATCTTACGTCGCGTGGGAATCACATAATTTATCGACAAACTATGGTGCCTATAGAGGTATAGTCCTCAGGATCGCAGAATTCGATAACCGGTTACACAGACGGTACATCGGGACGCAGGTGCCTCGAGCTCGTACGGATTACGCCTAAACATGAGACACACGGTATTGAAGAAGTCATCTTATATCGCGTCGGAATCACATAATTTCTCGACAAACTATGGTGCCTATAGAGGTATAGTCCTCAGGATCACAGAATTCGGTAACCGGTAACACAGACGGTACATCACGAGGCAGGTGCCTCGAGCTCGTACGGGTTACGCCAATAACTCTTTCGATTCTATCAGGGTGCACGTACCTCGGGATCGATCTTGGTTATTAATTAGGATTTATAGCGGTTCCTTCTTAACCTGCACTAGGATTTATAGCGGTTCCTTAACCTGTATTAGGATTTATAGCGGTTCCTTAACCTGCACCAGGATTTATAGCGGTTCCTTAACCTGCATTAGGATTTATAGCAGTTCTTTAACCTGCACTAATTCGCTCTCGCTGGGGAAAACAATTGATTGTTAATTTATAGTGGTCTTCCGGACCGGAGCTCGTTAAATTTGGAGTTTAAAATGGCCTTCCGGGCCAAAAACCGGTTAAATACGACTAAGGGTGCTAATTTTGGATTAAAAATAAGCTGAGGGGCTAAAATAAAAAATTTTGCGCCTGGGGGAATAAGTGACCGCGTGGCCAGCCCATCTGATTGGCTGCATTTCAGACACGAGGATCGCTTGTGGACGCGTGAGATGGGTGGCTGAGATCGTGCCACGTCGCCTGGAAACACTGGCCGCGCGACAAGTCCTTTCGTTGGACAGACCCTACAAACATCACCGGCTGTTGCTTTCTTCTTTACTTTTCTTCTTCTTCTTGTCGAGTTTATAGAGAAAAAGAGATATCTTTGAGAGCTTATTGCTATTGTTGAGATGGATTTTCAATACATTTTTGGCGCGGAGCAACCTTATGAGCAGGGTGAAGGTGCGGGGCAACACTTTGAACAAGGTGGAGGTGCGGAGGCACCTCACCATGAGGAGAAAATGCAGCAACAGGGAAGGATACCTGCGAGGAATTATCGTCCTGATTAATGACACTTCACTATGGGTCAACACTTCGAGCTTTACGTGGGCACGAACAAGCATTGGTCTGGCAGGAGATTGATGGAGACGAAGGAGGTAGAAATCTCACTTTTTATTACTTTTGGGTATTTTATGTCTTTTATTCATACTTGTCATATTATTTCAAGACTGCTTTTAAATTATTTAATCGTTTGTAGATTATTTAATTTTTGAGATTGTTGATTATTTTAGGGACGGCAAATATATGCTCAAGTAAACAAATAAAGGATGAATGTACACTTTAAACATAGCATATAATTGTTAATTATCAGTTGGGTGACGTACCTTTGCTGTGTTTACCTGCAGAGGATGAAATCTCGTGGGTCGACAAAGGCTGTGGCGGAGATATGGAGGATGTTGCCGCCAGCTGGTGAGGTGAAGGAGAGGATCCTTGCTCTAGGCTTCGGTCCGTTCTTTGATGCGGTGTAGCTGTGGAGGGGACCCAGAAGGTGATGGGTCTGGTGGAGATTATAAGAGAGTACTGGTGGGACACCACCCATACATTCCACTTCAGTTGGGGAGAGGTTACTATCACTTCGACTGACTTTGCCGCCATTATCGGGCTGCAGTTTACTAAGGTACCCCTGCCCTTTGATGAGAGCCTGTCTGAGAACCCAAACCATCAAGTTGATCTGATAGGGATGCCGTTAGGTAGAGGTGTGAAGGGAAACAATTTTGAGGTAGGTCGTCTAACGACCTTGTTGGATGGCGCTACCCGGAGTTTTGTTGAGGGCATCAGCGACACCGATTGTCTGGTGTGGACCATTCTGTGGTACAGCTTATCACAGACTCTGTTTCCAAGTGCATGTACATTCTGTCGGTTTTCTCAGTTGGGTGCTCTGGCTGACTTGGAGCATGCGAGCCTAGTTTCCTGGGGCGGAGCTGGGTTAGCGGAGATGTACAGGGCCCTGGATGTCTGTTCGAGGTCTAGTACCTCGTCTTTTGATTGTTTTCAGCTTGCTTTTGAGGTATGTTTCTGACTTGCTTCTTTATTCCATATCCGTCTTTTGTTTAGAATTGCTTGGATTGAAATACTACTTTTCCACAGGTACAAGCTATTCCATATTGCTCCCTTCGGTGTGTAAGGGGTTAAGGTGGTCCCTGTTATGAGGTTATGGGCAAAGAGGAACCGGTTGGACGGCCGTGGCAAGGCCAGGAAGACTCCTGATCTGGGGATATTTGCTTCGAGGTTGAGTGGTCTGTTACATGAGGACTTTCGGTTCTTTCTCTGGTTGGATCTAGTGCTGGTAGGGGTTGATCTGGCTCAGGAGTTTACTGCTTCACGCTGCTTTCTGGTAGGGTTGACTGGGGACGCCATGTATCTTGGCGAGAGGGTCTGCCGGTAGCATGGCAGACATCTTATGGTGTGGGCCCCGAGTGAGCAACCGAGGGATATGCTATACCCTGCTAGGCTCCGGGCGAGTGACGATTATTTTTTGAGGACTCCAACTAGCTTTTACCAGAGTGGTGCTGATTACGCTTGGTATGTGGAGCATGTATTGGTCAGCCCGCAGGTAGCGGCGAGGAGGCAGGCAGGTGGCTACCCGGCTAGTTCTAGTAGGGGGCTAGACACGCCATGTACATGCTGCGGTTCCCAGATAGTATCAGGATGTAGCGGGGCGGTGTAGATACCCTGGGAGGCCACGGCTTGGTTAGAGCGCGCGAGTTATCCTAGGATGTCTATCCGTGTTTTCATTTGTTAGAGTCGCCACCTATGTTATAGAGGAACATAAGAAAAACCTAATATTTAGCCTAAGTTTGATACGAAAACAGAGATTCTTGTTATGAGGTTGGGGGGTTAGGTTACGAGATGGGAAGTACTTAAACACCCATCTCGCCCAACTAATGTTGGTTTTGCTTGATCAGAGTCTACATAGATAAAATAATGTTCTTCCTATTCTTGACTATAATAAAGGGGGTTTTAAAAGGGGTTTTTGGAATGTAGGGAGATAACTCCTTGACTAGCTTCAATGAAGTGAAGTAGTCTTTGGTGTCATTTCCCAAAATGTTTGGGTGATTGCACTTTTGATGAAATAAAAGAGAAGAAGAGAGATGAAGTAGAGAAGAGAGAAAGAAAAGTCTTGTTTACCTATCCTTCAAAATGACTCCAAGTTCTTCTTAGGAAAATGCCTTGAGAGTGATCTTTTGTATAGTTTTCTTGTGTTTAATAAGTCCTCCTTTGTGCCAAAAAGAAGTCCTTTGAATGTTCCAAAAAGAGAGTCCTTTTGAATGTCCAAAAAGAGAGTCCTTTGAAATGGAGGTGAAGAGGGGTTTTTATAGGTAAAAGAGATGTGTTTTTGGTGCCAAAACCAAGTCACAAAGATCAGTTTCCCGGGAAAATCCTGTTAAAAGGACCAAGGGAGAGATTCTTGGACAGAAATCTGTAACTGATACCCAGGTGCGCGTGCCTCCTGCCTTGGTGGCGAGATGCGCGCGCTTCTGACCCCAAAGGGTGGTGGAGCGTACCTTGGAGATGGCTTTTTTGACAGAATGGACTAGAATGTCAGCACTGTTATTCAGTTTGGTCCCTGAACTTAATGAGGCCAGTCAGAAACTTAACAGAAGTAATAGAAACTAATGAGAAACACTTAAAATAAGCAGAAACACAAAATCAAATGTTCAATCGGGGTGAGCGGTCCAAGGCGGGGTGTCTACAAATCCCCTCGGCGACGTGGATTGCAAAGCAAAACGAGTCGACGAAAGAACAAAACATCCGCCGAGGATATCACCAAGAAAAAAGCAAAGACTCGAGGAAAATAAGAATCTTGAAATTATAAGAGATAGAAGTGCGCTACCTGTGTGAGCGACTTTTGCTGATAGAAGGGGTGCGGTGATAGAAATTAGCACACCGTGGCCAATATTTAAAGTCCGTATAGGGAACTGGAGGGACTCGAAAGTCTGCCTGCTGATTTGGAGGGACTCGAAAGTCTGGTTGCTGATTTAGAGGGACTCGAAAGTCTGCCTGATGATTTAGTGGGACTCAAAAGTCTGCCTGCTGATTTAGAGGGACTCAAAAGTCTGCCTGCTGATTTAGAGGGACTCGAAAGTCTGCCTGCTGATTTAGAGTCCGTGTAGGGGACTAGAGATGAATGCGAATTTGTTGAGTAGACTTTGCTGATGAGGTGGTGATTTCAGTGGTTCACCGCGGACCAAATTACTGTTCGAAGCTGTATTCTGACGCATGCTGCTTGGAGTTGCACTTGCAGTTGACTTTTGCGGGGTGCGGGCACAGTTGACTGCGGACCAAATATTATGTATCCTTTTTGAGAGGAAAGCCGAGATTGACCTGACTTTTGAGAGAGAGAGAGAGCACATCCTACTTTTAGTGGGAGTTTCTATCTTACTTTGATTCAGATGTGCCTTAGGGGCGGACCAAATTAACGTGTGCCCAACTGTGTGTTTGAGGGTAGAGATTGTTGTCGCTTTGATGAAGAATTTTGTGATTTTGGGAGTGTACGGCCTTTGTTCCTGCATGATTTCTTCTTTTGAGCAGGGCCTATTGAGGCATTTCTGAAACGAGAAGCGGGCACCTCGGATGGTGGCTTCGGGACGCGCGCGCTTCCTAAGTAGGTGGCGGGAGGCGCGCGCTTCTGGGGAACGAATTTCAGGGCTTGACATTTGCTGGCCAAAAGATCTCCAACAGCTATAATATCAGCCTCTGTTCGAACACATTCTTCCAACAGCTCTTTTCTGCCATCTTTGAACATCTTTTCTTTGCTCAATTTTTCTTGTAATCCACATTTTCCATGGCCTCCAATTCTTTGGTTCTTGATGCCAAGGTTGTTGGTGATTATGAGAAAGACTTTTCGACCTTCGTGTACTCTTTCAAGACTCATCCTAAGAAGGATTTTGTGAAAGACTTCGGGTTCCAAATTCTCTTCACACTTCGGACCTTGAAGCCAGATTGTGATTTGTTGAAGGCTTCTGCAGCCTTTTGGGACTGTGACAGTCATACTTTCAATTTTTTGGCAAATGAAATGGTGCCGACCGTTGATGATTTTGGTGCCATTCTCGGTATGCTACTGGTAGGTCATATTGCCGTCCCCAAATACCATTATGGCGTCATTGATTCTTGGTCTGACTTGTTGAACCTTCCTATTAGAGATGTGAGGGAGATGTTGCATGGTACTGTGGTAGATATAACCGAGTTTCCGATGTTTTTCAGCTTGCATTCGGAGGACATGTCGGTTCAGTCTTTCAAGAGGAATTCCATGGCAGTTTGTCTTTTCAGCGAGGTTCTGTTCGTGACACCCCTCGGGACTGCGGATGCGCTGTTGCCTGAGATTATCTTTCAGGCAAAGGAGCAACAATTCAGCATAATCCCTCTCATAGTGGGTGAGACTTTGCATGGTTTGGATGAGTTGCATCGGACAGGCGAGATGCGCTGGGGAAGCCCCTTGCTGCTGACCATATGGCTTCGGGAGCATTTCAAGATTTATTCTCTAGAGGGTGATCTTTCCCCTTTTGCTGTTCATAGGAGGAGACTGATGACTCGGGATTTATCTGAAGATGGTTGGAAGAAATTCTTTGCATCTCGAGGATCGGTTGACATTGAGTGGTGTCCCCCCTCTTGGGGGCTTCGTCCTTTTGTGGAATGGACTTTGGGTTTCGGGCACGTTGTCCTCCCCGGTTTAAGAGATTCCTCATTTTATCAGCCTGAGAGAGTTCTACGGTAGTTCGGTCGTCAGCAGATTGTCCCTTTTTTTGAGGAGCGGGGTGCTTCGTCCAGTCTCGTACATGGGTCCGGAATTTTTGAGGGAACTCCAGTTGGCTTGGGGCGGTGACCATCATCGGTGGGCTTCCGTCCCTATTCATCGGGGTAGCATCTTCCTCCTTGAGAGTTATTTGGATTATCTATTCGGCACCCTTTACCGTGGTATCACTTAGGTAGACACTCTTCGGGTTGAGTTGCTAGGAAAGGACTTTGAGCCTAGAAATGCTTTGAGGTATAAGGAAGTTGTTGCTGATTCGAACAATATTTTGGTTGACCCTTTCGGTACTCCCTTGGACAATTTCTATGCTCGGAGGTACTTTGCTGCGCAGAAGGTTTCGGTCCGCCTCAGTGTTCCTAGGCCTCCCAAGAAGAGTAGGATTGAGAGACGTTCGGGTGGCCCTTCGAAGGCTTAAGAAGAAATTAGATTTTTCCTAGTACCCCAAGATTGCAATTAAATAGACCACTTGTTAGGATTTAATATTTTAATGTCTTTTATTGCTCAACATTATCCGTTGTAGTGGCAAGAATAATTTGAGAGATGAATAAAATTGCATTTTGGTATGACATGATTGGGTAAAATTTATTGTTTTAGACCACACCCGAAGGTTGCCTACGTTCCTATCGTAGAGAGGCTCAGGTCTTCGTAGTTCAAACAAATGAAGACCATTTTTTTTGTGTGCACCCTATTTTTTGCCTAGACCGCCCTTTCGGGTTTTCAATCTAGCGGGCTTCTTTTTTGCACTTGCTCTAATTTTTGCCTAGGCCGCCCTTGCGGGTTTTCAAACTAGCGAGCGTTTTTTTTTTTTTTTTTTTTTCTTTTTTAAATGGTCTTGATTTGATAAGTGTAGAACTTCTTGAGCTTGTCGAGGTTGACTTCCTTCGGCAATTGATTGCCATCCAAGTCTACGAGTCGGACTGCACCGCCGCTTAGTATCTTTTTGACCACAAAAAGACCGATCCATCGAGGTCCCCACTTCCAAAGGGGATTTATGGCATTGGGAGGATGTTGTCTTAGGACCAAATCTCCCACTTTGATATTTCGAGGCTTCACCTTTTTGTTGAAAGCCCTTGCCATTCTTTGTTGATAATCCCTTGTGCGTTCAAACGCTCTTAACCTCTTTTCGTCGAGTAGGGCTAGTTCCTCGTATCGAATTTGCATCCAATCAACCTCGTTGACTTGGTTCTCAAGTAAGACCCGTAGAGATGGAACCTCGAGTTTGACTGGGAGTACGGCTTCAGAACCATAAACTAATGAGTACGGAGTTTCTCCCGTTTGCTAACCGTATTGACGTGTGGTAGCCCCACAATGCTAGTGGTAATTTCTCAGGCTAATCCCTTCCTGTTGAAGCCATTTTTTGTATGATGACCTCGATTGTCTTATTTGCTGTTTTGACCACTCCATTGGCTTGGGGGCGGTACGGGGATGACTTGTGTTTGGTAATTTTGTAGTCAACCAAAAGTGCACCCATTTCTTTCTCGAAGTGAGAGCCATTTTCGGAGATGATCTCATGAGGAATACCGTATCGGCACATGATGTTGTTCTTCACGAATTCAGCCACTTTCTTGGCGTTGAGAACTCGGTAAGCTTGTGCTTCGACCCACTTTGTGAAATAATCCACGGCCACAAGAATGAATGATTGTCCGTTGCTTCCCGTAGGATGGACTTTACCGATGATATCTATGCCCCAACAAGAGAACGTCCATGGTGTGGTCATGTTGTACAGTTGTGAAGAGCGTGGAATTGGCACTTGGCACATTTCTTGACTTTCTCGATGCAGTCTCTTTCCATAATAGTCCAATAGTAACCAATACGGAGTATCTTTTTGGCTAACATAATCCCATTCATGTGGGGCCCACACTCGCCCTCGTGGACTTCATGCATGATTTCTTGGGCTTCGGTTTCATTTGCACATAAGAGATTGATCCCTTAATGATGTCTTTTGTAGACTCGGTTTCCAATCAACACATATCTGGCGGCTAGCTTTTGTAATGCTATTCGAGATTTCCCATTGTTGTTCTCGGGGAAAGTGCCGCTGTTGAGAAGGTTCATGATGTCTGTGTACCACGGGGGGTTATCTTGGACTTCATTGATCTCAATGTTCATGAAGTATGCCGGGCTGGTCCTTCTTGAAATTTTGAAGGGTTTCACCATTTTTCCTTTGGGCATTTCAACCAATGAGGCTATGGTGGCTAAAGCATCGGCAAAGCGGTTCTTGTCCATCGGCAAATAATTGAACGTGATATCTAGGAAATCTTCAGCTAACTCCTCGAGGTGTTGGCCATACTGTTGGAGGGTCGGGTCTTGGATTTGCCATTTACCCGATGTCTGATTGATAAGGAGCAGGGAGTCACCGAATACTTCTAGTTCTGTGACATTTCTTTCTAGTGCTGCTTCTAGCCCCGCTATACATGCTTCATATTCGACAATGTTGTTGGTAGCTTCGAATTCAAGACGGATTGCAATTGGAGTGTATATGTCCTTTGGATCGACAAGCAACATTCCTATCCCATAACCGTGCTTATTGGCTGCGCCATCGAAAAAAAATTGCCATTTATTTTCCTCAGTTGTAGTGCAAACCAAGTGCTCGTCGGGTCACTGTAAGTCCTCCCCCTTCACTTCGTCACACGGAAATTCAGCAAGCTGGTCATTGAACACTTTCCCCCTGATGGATTTGAGTGTGATCTAAGTGATATCATAGCCGGCGAGCATGAAGTACCACTTGGCTATCCTTGTTGACATGAAAGGCTTCTCGAAGATGTAGCAGAGCGGGTCCACTTTTCCTACTAGCTTGATTGGAAAGGCTTCCATGTAATGTTTGAGCTTTTGAGAAACCCAAACCAGTTCTGCACATGACTTCTCTAAGACGGAGTAGTTCTTCTCGCCTCCTTGAAATCGGCGACTGACAAAATAAATGGCATTCGCCTTTGTGGAGTCTCGTTGCTCTTGTGCTAGCATAGCCCCAAGGGCTTCATCATTCACTGTGAGGTAGATCAAGAGAGGCTTCTCCTTGTGAGGTGGAACCAAAACTGGAGGGCATGCCAAGTAATGCTTCACTTGGTCGAAAGCTTGTTGGCAAGAGTCGGTCCATTCTAGAGCTACATTCTTCTTGAGTAGCTTGAAGATTGGCTCACACATGGAAGTAAGCTGGTGCACAAACCGACTGATGTACTGAAGTCTGCCCATGAAACCTTTGATTTCTTTTTGTGTCTTTCGAGGAGGCATGTCAATGATTGCCTTGATTTTGAGGGATCCACTTCAATTCCCCTCTCGGTAACCATGTAGCCAAGAACTTTGCCTCGGATAACCCCAAAAGTGCACTTTGTGGGATTGAGCCTCACCTTGTGTTGCCGAAGCCTTTCGAAGAACTTGCGGAGGTCGATCAAGTGTTGACCGTCAGTTCTTTTTGAATGGATGATCATGTCGTCCACATAGACTTCAATTTGTTTATGGATCATGTCATGGAACAAGTCTGTAACAGCCCTTTGATAAAATATCCCCAGCATTCCTTAACCCAAATGTCATGACTGTGTAGCAAAAGGTGCCCCACGGTGTTGTGAAAGCAGTCCTGTGTTGATCTTCTTCTGCCATGAGAATCTGATTATACCCAGCGAAGCCATCCACAAATGAGCGGACCTCGTAGGCAGTGGTGGAATCGATGAGCATGTCGATGTTGGGGAGTGGAAAGTCATCATTTGGAGAAGCTTTGTTCAAATCCCGGAATCCACACACATACACGGACCTTGCCGTTAGCCTTTCTGACTGTCACGACATTTGCAAGCCATGTTGGTGTGAATACCCCTTTCCGACGATGCGGGCGACGCACGGGAAGTCTTTTTTTATTTATCTTTATTTTATCTTTTCTATGTGATTAGGATATTCAAGTTGGCATTTAACATATTAAGAGTCGCCACGTTGTTTTTATTGAGCTAAAACATTGAGAAAAAGCTAACAAAGAGGGTTCGGGGGTCAAGTTACGACAAGAGAAGAATATCAGGTAATCACTCCTATCGCCCGATAGATCGGACTTTCTATCATGATGAATGTGTTAGTAGTGTGTTAGTGATTGAGACCGGATCCGAAGATTGCCTACGTTCCACTCGTGATGAGAAGCTCAGGTCAGCGTAGTTCGCACAGAATCAGAATAGGGAGAAAGAAGCGGGATCATGCAAGATGAAGGGGGAGGAGAAAGAATCATGCAAGATGATCACATCCTAGAATAATGATTATACCATTGATAAGATCAATGTGTAGTTCTCATATTCATCCTTGGAGAATTACTGATCATGGGAATATTTACCTAAAGTTTAGGGTTTATAAGTAGTTCCTAGATCTTGGAGATCATCATCGGCTATACAATAAAAACAGGGATTAAAACATTAGATCTAGCATGTTATGCATGAGATAAGCCGTAGATCTAGCATAATAATAAGAATATCATGAAACATGTATGAAATAACACATAATCATGAAGATCGCTACCCTAGTTATAGAGTATATTATGAATTCTAGTAAGAACATGAAGAACACATTATGAATCATATGAATATTGATGAATAAACATGATGAAACTAGCATAAATCAGATCTACACTAAGAAGACATGAAAAATTCTCACCAATCTTGACAAGAATGAAGTTGAATCTCTAGCGCGGATTCGTCGGACCTTCGGGATTGCTAGAAAGGCTTGAAGAGAGAGTTCTGCCGTCAGTTTGGCTTGTAGAACTCGGGGGAGAGAATTGTGTGTTGAAATTGTGAACTGAGGTCATCTATTTATAAGAAAACTTGATCTGGGAGAAGTGGCCGCCCGACCGGTCCTAAAGATTGACACAATTTTCGAGGTATGTCTATCTGGACTCTGGAGGATAATCAGATAAAGTCTATCTTCGATCCCTCATCCGATCAGTCGAGAACATCTTCTTATCTGAGCTTTTCGATAAATCCTGGATAAGTCCTGCTCAGTTCGTAAATACCTGGGAGGTCCCTGTGAGTTCTAGAATGCCTAATAACTCATTTTCAGGTTGGGTACTAACAGTAGCCCCTCGAAGACGTTTCTTGCAAGGCAATGGAGGGTCGTCGATTAATAAAGGAACCGATCTGAAACATGAGTTCCAAATCGAGAGAGGAGTGAGAAAGAATGTGACCAGGATGGTCGGGTGGCTGAACCTTTGTCAGGCTACCTACGTATCCAAGTGAAATCAAGCCAGTCGTAGTTCGAGACGTGCGGGGAAAGAAAGAAACGATATGCCGTCCTTAGCTGGGGATAATCAAGCATTCGTAAAAAATAAAGTCACGTGGACCCTACTGGGGAGGAAAAAAGAAAGAAAGAAAGAGAAACGAGATATTGTCTTTCCGCCTGAGACCGACAAACATTCATG
Source organism: Campanula takesimana (assembly GCA_026119855.1). Taxonomy (NCBI): domain Eukaryota; kingdom Viridiplantae; phylum Streptophyta; class Magnoliopsida; order Asterales; family Campanulaceae; genus Campanula; species Campanula takesimana. The sequence goes on from JAOWBW010002140.1 coordinate 64,306, forward strand.
AAACAATAAAGTCTTTGCAAATGGACTCTATTGGGGAAAGGAGGGAAGGCCATACACACGGTGTGACAAGAAGTTTAAAGAATCGAGAACGGAAATAGGGATGAATTCTAACTTCCTATAGAGCGCACGTAATCAATTTATTTTGGAGAATTAGGGTTTATATAGGTTTCCGACCTTTCATTATGGATTGGTGATTTTTATAGAGGTCTTCCAGACCCAATTTGAGATTTTAGAAATTTTATAGAGGATTTCCGAACCCAATTTTAGATTTTAGAAATTTTATAGAGGATTTCCGAACCCAATTGGTAATTTTTATAGAGGTCTTACGGACCCAGTTAGGGCTTACGGAGGTTCCGACCTTTAATTTATAATTTTTAGGGTTTAAGACCTTCAATTATAGATTAATTTTGAAGATTAGGGCTTACGGAGGTTCCGACCTTTAATTTATAATTTTTTGGGTTTAGGACCTTCAATTATAGATTAATTTTGAAGATTAGGGCTTACGGAGGTTCCGACCTTTAATTTATAATTTTTAGGGTTTAAGGAGGTTCCAACCTTTAATTATAGATTAATTTGGTAATTTTTATAGAGGTCTTCCGGACCCAATTGGTTAAATTCTGGTTAAATTTGGGTAACGGGGCCAATTTTGGATTAAAAATAAGCCGAGGGGCTAAATTGAAATAGCTGGAGCATGGGGGAGTAACTGGCCGCGTGGCCAGTCCCTTCAATTGGCTGGGCCTTATTGACGAGGATCGCTGATGAGCGCGAGAGGTGGAGGGCTGAGATCGTGCCACGTCGCTCGGGAAGACTGGCCGTGCGGCTAGTCCCTTCGCTGGACAGACCCTACAAACAGCCGCCGGCTGTTGCTTTCACTCTTCACTTTCTTGATTTCTTGCCGGGGAAAGAGAGAAAAAGAGAGGTTTTTGAGATATTTTGTTGTTATAGAGATGGATTTCAACTATCTTTTTGGCGCGGATCAACCATATGAGCACGGTGCGGGTGTGGGACAGCAGTTTGAACAAGGCGAAGGATCGGGACCTCAATTTGAGCAGGGCGAAGGGGCGAACCCGCCTCAACAAGAGGGGCAACATCAACTGCGGGCAAGGATGGCTTCTCGCAACTTCCGTCCTGATGAATGGCACTTCACCATGGGACAACACTTTGACTTGTATGCGGGGCCAAACAAGCATTGGTCCGGTGGGAACTTGATGGAGACGAAGGAGGTAACGATCTCGCTCTTAGCGCTTTTGGGTATTTTTGTGTCTTTTATTTCATACTTGTTGTATTACTTTTGAGACTGCGTTAAATTAAATTAATCATTTGTGATTATTTAATTTTCTGGGATTTTTGATTATTTTGGGGACGGCAAATATACGCGCAAGTAGATAAAACACAGCATGCATGAACACTTTAATTTATATACTGCCAGTTTGAGTAACGTACCTTTGCTGTGTTTACCTGCAGAGGATGAAATCTCGCGGATCCACGAAGGCTGTGGGAGAGATATGGGGCATGCTTCTGCCAGGTGGCGTGGTCAGAGAGAGGATTCAAGCTTTGGGCTTCGGCCCATTTTTTGATGCTGTGCAGGCGATTAGAGGGACCCAGAAGGTGATGGGCCTGGTTGGGATGATGAGGGAGTATTGGTGGCATACTACCCACACGTGCCACTTTAGTTGGGGAGAGGTTACAATTACTCCCACCGATTTCGCAGCTACCACTGGACTGCAATTTACTGATACGCCCCTGCCGTTTGATGAGGGCCTGTTTGAGGACTTACATCGTCAGGTAGAGTTGATTGGGATGCAGCTGGGCAAAGGCGTTAAGGGCAATGGCTTTGCGGCAGGCCGTCTGAGGACCTTGCTAGAGGGGGCCATTGGAGACTTTGTTGAGGGCGTCGGCGATACTGATTGTCGGGTGCGGGCCATTCTGTGGTATAGCTTTTCACAGACTCTGTTCCTTAGTGCGGGGACCTTTTGTCGATTCTCCTTATTGGGTACTCTGGCTGATTTGGAGCAGGCGAGCCAAGTCTCATGGGGCGGAGCTGGACTAGCAGAGATGTATAGAGCTCTTGATGTCTGTTCGAGGTCGAGTACCTCGTCTTTTGATTGTTTCCAGTTTGCTTTTTGTTGGGTTTCGTTGTCACATGCGCAGCGGAATAAAGCATTTAAAATTTTAATGAAACCCAAAGCCATGGATCCGTTCATATGATTAAATCAAATAAAACTAGATGAATAGAGGAATAACTAACCCTTGATGGCTATTAATTTCTAGCTTTTGAACTTGGTGGAGATTTCGAAACTTGATCAAGAACGCGAACCTTGAAGATAATGAGCTTCACCCTCTAGCGGTATCCACACCACGAACGAATATCAAGCAACTTCTTGATCTTGGTTGCTAGACCAAATTGTGAAACACACTTTCACAATTGCAAGAACTATATGGAATTATGAATATTCTTGTTCTTCACCTTTTGGATCTTAGAACAAGAAAAATAACCTCTCAAAACCTTATGGAGGCCCTCACAATATTATGTCTAATGGCTGGTGAAAAGATGTTTTTATAGGACCTAGTCATTAACTCTTAATGACCTAGGATTCCTAAATCCCGTCACCTTAATTAAGGCAAGTCCTTATTCTGCCAGGAATTCTGGCACGGTCGTGCCCCTTTATTTGGCACGGTCGTGCCAAATGGGTCGAACCTGCCAGACCTTCCCCGAATATTGGCACGGTCGTGCCCCTATGTTTGGCACGGTCGTGCCAAACGGACCGAGCCTTTTGCCTGTTTTGGATTTATGGCACGGCCGTGCCATTTTAAGGCGCACGACCGTGCCAGAGCCAAAACCTGACATTTTTCCATAATTCCAATTTAGTCCTTTATGATTCGTTCTATTTGTGTGTGACCCTCTAGGATTACACTAAGTTGGCAATGGGCTCAAACATGAACTCATAAGATATGATTAGGTTCTAGCAAACCGTCATACCTACCCAAATAGTGTAACTAGATACAATTTCGCATTCCTTTAGAATATGTCACAATCCCTTTGTCCACGATGTCATTGAACACAAGTCATGGTCAAACAGTCAACTTGTTTTGTTCAATACTTTCTTGATTCCGAATATGTTGAATTCAAATGCTATTGATCCAATCAATCCATTTGAGTCCGGCCGAACATTTCATCAACATCATTCCTTCGAGGGGCCCAAGCTTGACATCTCTCCGTGGAGGGACAAATCCATTTAGCTTATTATTCTTCCTAACGGGAATCCGATTATGCCAATCATACCCTTTATAACTACCGTGTTAAGGTAGCGTTTGAATATGTCAAACACAGTGTTCATCAAGTGGAAGACTATAATAACTTCATGTCTAAGGATTCAAATGACATAACTAATATGAGATATATGTATGACATAGACCATGACATAAATCTCATGCAGCGGGTCAAGTCCAGTACCTTGTTCCAAACAAGTACCCATAAATCTAACATGATCATCCCATGATCATTTAGCCTTTATACTAGTGCTTAACAAGTACTAGGGACGGGGATTATTATAAGTAAACATGAACAACAATAATAATCAAAACATCTCTTTATTGATATGAAATAAATGATAACGATTACAACGTTTATTAAACGTGCCTAGGGCACCACTACCAACAATCTCCAACTTTCCCTAGGTCCAATCTCCCATGTATCTAATACCCATGGACCTAACATGACCATCATGTTTAGCTTGTGGAAGTCCTTTTGTTAGCGGGTCCGCAACATTGTCATCAGTAGGTACTCTGCATATATTTACGTCTCCCCTATCAACGATCTCTCGAATGATATGAAAACGCCTAAGTATGTGTTTGGATTTCTGATGTGCTCTTGGTTCCTTTGCTTGAGCAATAGCACCATTATTATCGCAATAAAGGTCTATTGGATTAGCAATACTAGGAACCACTTCAAGTTCAGTTATGAACTTCTTAATCCAAACAGCTTCCTTTGCAGCATCCGATGCAGCAATATACTCAGCTTCTGTTGTAGAATCAGCGGTTGTACTTTGCTTGGAACTCTTCCAGCTTACAGCTCCACCATTTAACATAAACACAAAACCCGATTGCGATCGGCTATCATCTTTGTCGGTTTGGAAGCTTGCATCCGTGTAAGCATTTACAACGAGATCATCTTCCATTCCTCCATAGATCAAAAACGAGTCTTTAGTCGTTCTCAAGTACTTAAGAATCGCTTTTACGGCTATCCAGTGGTTTTCGCCAGGGTCGGATTGGTATCTACTTGTCATGCTCAAAGCATAAGATACATCCGGCCTAGTACAAATCATGGCATACATGATGGACCCAATTGCCGAAGCATATGGAACATCATTCATTTTCTCACGCTCATCTTTTGTCTTAGGACATTGAGTCTTGCTTAGAGAAACTCCATGTAACACGGGCAAGGTTCCTCTCTTAGAATTTTCCATACGGAATCTTCTAATGACCTTGTCAATGTATGTACTTTGGCTTAAACCAAGTAGCCTCATTGATCTATATCTATAGATCTTAATGCCAAGAATATATGCGGCTTCACCCATATCTTTCATTGCGAAGCACTTTCCTAACCAAGTCTTCACAGACTGAAGTGTAGGAATGTCGTTTCCAATGAGTAATATGTCATCCACGTATAAAATAAGGAATAGCACTATGCTCCCACTAATCTTCTTGTATGCACAAGGCTCATCTTCGTTCTTGATGAAGCCAAACTCTTTGACCGATTCATCAAAACGGAGATTCCAACTCCTTGAAGCTTGCTTCAATCCATAGATGGATCTTTGCAATTTGCATACCTTAGAATCTTGTTCAAAACCTTCTGGTTGTGTCATATACACATCCTCTTGGAGTTTTCCATTTAGGAAAGCGGTTTTGACATCCATCTGCCATATTTCATAGTCATGATATGCGGCAATGGAAAGCAAAATTCTTATAGACTTGATCATTGCTACGGGTGAAAAGGTCTCATCATAGTCAATGCCATGAACTTGCCTATAACCTTTCGCTACAAGCCTAGCTTTGTAAGTATGCACCTTCCCATCCATGTCAGTCTTCTTCTTGAAGACCCATTTGCATCCTATGGTTTTTACACCTTCGGGCGCATCAATCAAATTCCAAACTTGATTGTCTTGCATGGATTGCAATTCGGATTCCATGGCTCCAAGCCACTTGTCCGAATCAGGAGAAGACATCGCCTCTTGGTAGGTTGACGGTTCATCATTCTCAATGATTTCTACCTCATTACTATCCGTTACGAGAAATCCATATCTCTCGGGCTCGGATCGTAACCTACTAGATCTGCGAGTTACTTGTGTATTTTGAACAGGTTCCACAACTCCTTGTGGTTCTTGTTCTTGTTCCACTATTGGTTCAATATTATTTTCTGGGTCTCGAATTTCTTCAAGATTTATTTTACTCCCACTGATTTCTTTGGAGAGAAACTCTTTCTCTAGAAAGACACCAGTTCGGGCAACAAACACTTTGTTGTCCTCACGGTTGTAAAAGTAATATCCTTTAGTTTCCTTAGGATATCCCACGAAAATACATTTATCGGATTTCTGTGCTAGTTTGTCAGAGATAAGTCTCTTGACATAAACTTCGCAACCCCAAATCCTTATGAAAGATAAACTAGGTTTCTTTCCACTCCACATCTCATATGGAGTCTTTGGAACCGATTTAGTTGGAACTTGATTTAGTGTGAAAGCAGCGGTTTCTAGGGCGTAACCCCAAAAGGATATTGGAAGATCAACTTGACTCATCATTGATCGAACCATGTCTAACAAAGTCTGATTTCTCCTCTCAGACACACCATTCCATTGTGGTGTTCCAGGCGGAGTCAATTGTGAAACTATTCCACAATTCTTTAGATGATCATCAAATTCTTGGCTCAAGTATTCACCACCTCGATCTGATCGAAGTGCCTTTATACTTTTGCCAAGTTGGTTTTCTACTTCATTTTGAAATATTCTAAATATCTCAAATGCTTCACTTTTATGTTTCATTAGGTAAACATACCCAAATCTACTATAATCATCAGTGAAGGTTATGAAGTATTGAAATCCTCCCCTAGCATTGCTACTTAATGGTCCGCATACATCAGAATGTATCAACCCCAATAAGTCGCTTGCCCTTTCACCTAGCTTGGTAAAAGGTGTCTTAGTCATTTTTCCAAGAAGACACGACTCACAAGTATCATATGACTCGAGGTCACATGAACCTAAAAGTCCGTCCCCATGGAGTTTTGAGATACGCTTCTCATTAATATGACCAAGACGGCAATGCCACAAATAAGTATGATTTACATCATTAGGTTTAGATTTCTTATTTACATGATAGACATTATTTTCATTCTCTACATCCAAGATATAAAGGCCATTAAATGAATTAGCAATACCATAAAGCACATCATTTAAATAAATAGAAAATTTCTTATTCTCAATAAGAAACTTAAAACCTTCATTATCCAAACAAGAAATTGAAATAATATTTCTGCTTAAATCCGGAACATAATAACAATTGTTCAAAACAAGAATTAATCCGGAAGGTAAAGTGACTTCATAAGTCCCTACGGCTAATGCAGCAACTCTTGCTCCATTCCCCACGCGTAGATCTACTTCACCTTCTTTAAGCAGTCTCCTATTCTTTAGTCCCTGCACATTTAGACAAATGTGAGAACCACATCCGGTATCCAATACCCAAGAATCAGTGGTAGAAAGGAGAATATCTATCATATAGATACCTGAAGTCGACGCAGCCTTGCTGCTCTTCTTCTTCTTTTGCTCTTCCAAGAAAGCCTTGCAATTACGTTTCCAATGACCAATTTCTTGACAATGGAAACATATTGCATCCTTTTGTGAATCAGGTTTTGCCTCAGAAGCCTTGGCAACCTTTGCCTTGCTTATTTTGGGTTTGACAACTTTTGCCTTACCCTTTCCTTTGGCACCAGCCTTCTTCCCATCATGAACCAAGAGCACGGGAGAACCTTTCTCCACAATTTTCATCTCTGCAGTTTTGAGCATCCCATGCAACTCAGAGAGATTCTTATCCATTCCATGCATGTTATAATTCATCACAAACTGATTATAACTTTTAGGCAATGAATTAAGAATGAGATCCGTGGCTAGCTCCAATGGGATTGGATAGCCAAGTTTCTCAAGGTGCTCTACATAACCTTTCATTTTAAGAAAGTGAGGACTCACTTATTGCCCTTCATTCATTTTACAAGTAGTGAATGCAACAATGGTCTTGTACCTCTCTTGCCTAGCTTGCTCTTGAAACATGGTTCTCAACTCCACGCCTATCTCATAGGCTTCCAAATGTTCCAAACTTTGTTGGAGTTTTGAACACATAGCAGCAAGCATGAGACAACTTACATCTCTAGAATCATTACGATGTTTCTTGTAATTGTCCCTTTCTACCCTAGGGGCAGTAGGCGGTGGTTCAGCAGGGAGAGGCCCATCGAGAATGTACAACTTATCTTCTTGCCTAAGAACGATTCTTATGCTACGGATCCAATCCATAAAGTTTGTACCATTCTCTTCGAGCTTATCCTTCTCAAGGATCGATCGCAACGACATTGATTGAGTGTTATTAGTCATTATCTACAAATATGCAAAATTTGCAAAATTTAATAAGTACCGATTTTCATTAAAGAGATAAATAGTGTATTTTTCAAACAAAATACTCCCACTAAATTATATAACCTTCATATACATCCAATGTATAATATAATTTAAATGGGTTAAGATCCAACTTTAATTTAATTTCAAGTCCGCTAAGGCGGATTACACAAAATCAAATTAATTAGGTAGACAACTCTTTGTCAATCATATCTCATATGACTCTTAGTTCCTTTTATGAGATTCTTTAAGAAATCCAATTTCAAAAAGCATGTTAAACCTCATCTTTGCCTAGGCCCAAAACTGTTTTGACGCCCAATTAAGTCTAACCATTTTAAACGCATAGTTAATGTGTCCCGCTAGGGCGTGCCCACATTATCTATCTTGCTCATACATAAATAAATTTAATGCACCTCGCTAGGGCGAATCTACATTAAAATCACTCATGTACTAACAAGTGTTTTAATCATGGCATGGCAATAAAAGACTTAAAACTTTCTTTGAAGGTTCATCACATATAGCATATAACACATTTATGAGCACATAATATAAACATGTTACACATCAAGTTTAGCCACCAAATTAATCTCCATTAATTTAAGCATAATATTTATGTGTCATTAGTTTCTCTATAATTATGAGGATGAGACTATTTGAAATTTGGTTATCATCTCCAAATCAAGACAACAAGAAGTGCGACCGAAACTAAGCCATAAGGCATCCACAATTCCGCACTAATTCAAGAAACCAAGAAAGTAGTCCATGTGGCCGAAACTAAGCAATAGATGGTCTCGATGAACGTAGGCCAATTGCATTCACAATTCCACATGGATCTCCAATCTTTGAATCAAGAACTTTGTTTCTTAATTTTAGCAATTATGAACTCTTCATAATTCTAACTTCGTTTTATCTTTGAAACTTCGATTGCGATCAAGTTTGGGAAACACAATCTCGATGAACGTAGATTAGCCATCCAAACCTTGAACCAATCTTAGACTCACAAGACTAAAACAAATAGGAAATTTAAACCCAAGATCCACACCCAAGACCCAAGCCCTACCCCGCGCCAAACCCTAGGTCCGGCCGGGTCAAGGTATGGGTCCGGTCGGACCCTTCCGAAAATCAAAATTTTAAAGTTCCAAAATTTGTCTCAAAATTGTTTTTCCCGATTCAAATAAGGATTTGGTGTTCTTGGTGATCCAATCACCATGATCAACAAAACCTTGAATAAACAATTTATTCTTGAATCCCTAGAATATCAAAACTTTGATCCAATAAAAAATTGATAATCCAAACAATTTTAAATCCACCATAATTTTTATTGCGATTGAATAGTGCGATTAAAGTTTCTAAAACAATAAACCACATAAAATCATAAAACACATAAACATCATATAATCCAATATTCATATCATGCTTGGCACATAAACAATTTATATACACACAACATGATCCAAGTATTGAATTAATCAACATGAACGTGGCTCTGATACCACTGTTGGGTTTCGTTGTCACATGCGCAGCGGAATAAAGCATTTAAAATTTTAATGAAACCCAAAGCCATGGATCCGTTCATATGATTAAATCAAATACAACAAGATGAATAGAGGAATAACTAACCCTTGATGGCTATGAATTTCTAGCTTTTGAACTTGGTGGAGATTTCGAAAGTTGATCAAGAACGCGAACCTTGAAGATGATGAGCTTCACCCTCTAGCGGTATCCACACCACGAACGAATATCAAGCAACTTCTTGATCTTGGTTGCTAGACCAAATTGTGAAACACACTTTCACAATTGCAAGAACTATATGGAATTATGAATATTCTTGTTCTTCACCTTTTGGATCTTAGAACAAGAAAAATAACCTCTCAAAACCTTATGGAGGCCCTCACAATATTATGTCTAATGGCTGGTGAAAAGATGTTTTTATAGGACCTAGTCATTAACTCTTAATGACCTAGGATTCCTAAATCCCGTCACCTTAATTAAGGCAAGTCCTTATTCTGCCAGGAATTCTGGCACGGTCGTGCCCCTTTATTTGGCACGGTCGTGCCAAATGGGTCGAACCTGCCACTTTTGAGGTATGTCTCCAACTCGATCTTTTTTATACCATGCTTGTCTTTTGTTCAGAACTTTTCATAAACTGAAATGTTGCTTTTCCACAGGTGTGGGTCTACGAGCTATTCCATATTGCTCCCTTTACTGTGCAGGGGGTGCCGGTGGTTCCGGTTATGAGATTTTGGGCGAAGGAGAACCGGTTGGAGGTTCGCAGGGCTAGGAAGACTCTGGATCAGGGGGTCTTTGCCTCGAGGCTGAGTGGTGCACTGTACAGGGATTTCCAGTTTTTTCCTTGGTCGGACATGGTTTGGCAGGGGTTGGTAAGGCTCAGGAGTTTACTGCCTCCCGCTGCTTTTTAGTAGGGTTGACTGGGGATGCCATGTACCTTGACGAGAGAGTCTGTAGACAGCATGGCAGACATCCGGTAGTGTGGGCCCCATTTGAGCCTTCGAGGAACATGTTGTATCCGAATAGGCTGAGGGCGAGTGGTGAATACCGAGTGAGGACTTCGGCCCATTTGTATCAGAGTGGGGCTGATTATGAGTGGTTCGTTGAGCATGTGTTGGTGAGCCCACAGGTGTTGGCTAGGAGGCAGGCAGGTGCCTATCCGGCGAGGTCGAGCAGAGGTGCTAGGCATGCCATGGATATGCCTCGTTTCCCTGATAGCATCCGGATGCGGCAGGGAGATGTTAAGGTGGATCTTGATTTGACACCGACTGAGGCTGACGAGGTTACTGGGACCCAGCTTCCTCCGCTTGGAGCTACGGTATGATACCTTTGCTTTCATTTCTGTCTTTGCACACACACACTTTAGACTTGTATATGAACCGTGCTTTATTTGTCCCAGGTGACTCGGGAGGCTTATATCCGCTCTGTCCGTCGGGGCAATATCTTTGAGAGGCTATTCCGGAGCTTGGCTTCTGCTTGTACCTATCGTCGGGATGACGTGGTGTTGCCTCAGCGTAGAGAGAGGTCTCCCACAGGGGCTGAGAGTTCGAGGTCTGTCCGGAGTAGGAGCTCGGGAGCTAGTGGGTCCCATCGTACGGAGCCGGGTGGAGAGGATGAGGATGTGGACATTGAGGATTCTGATTCGGACTATATGTAGTCCTTTGATTTCCTTCACTTTGTTAGAGAGAGGAGAGGAACAAACAAACAGATATTTATGTACAACATTTTATTTGCTTTTGGTATGTAATTAATTAGTATTTTATTTACATGTCTTTATGTTTAGTACAATGCATGAGCCCTAGGGGTAAAATAGAGATTTACACACTGTTGGGCATTTCCACCTTCTCTATTGGACCTCTTTTGTGACTTGTGACCTTCGACATGTCTGAATGGGTCCATTCTGGTGTTTGTTGGGGACGGACTGGCAATCTGTCTGAACTGGATGATGTGGCCGCCTGGCCAATTGTTGTAGGAGGGACTGGCCGCGCGGCTGGTCCTTGACCTGACACGATTTTCGTCATATTTTTCCTTGTATGATCAGGACTTGAACTCCCCACTCTATATAATAATAGTCTGCGTAAGCAGACAAGGCAGATTGCAGTTTTCTTCCCTTTTGCTATAGATTTTGATCCTTCCACGCCTTTCTGATGGATAGACACCCTAGGATTTCTGAGGAGCGACAAAACTACTTTATCAAGAGCTTGAAGATCTGGGTTGGGAAGCTTTCGAGGGCAACCTGTGCAAGATTTGATAGGAGATTTGGAATTAAGTGCCTTTGGTCCTTGTATAGGGTTAAGTCTGACGAGCATCTGATTCGTGCTGCTGCTAAATTCTGGGACAATGAGAATCATGTCTTTAAATTTTCTTACAATGAAATCACTCCAACATATGGAGATTTTGTGGCTCTTTGTGGTGCGACGGTGACTGATAGGGTAGCCATGCCGCAGCCTTAAGTGCCTCCAGAAACTCGGATTTCCCAACTGCTGAGGGTTTCTATCGAAGAGGCTAGGGGCTTGCTGTTGGATGGTGGTGTTAATCTGTGTGAGCTTCCCATCAGGTTTATTAATAGCACGGTAGAGTCTGATACGGCTCTGGATTGTCTGGCACTTTGTCTGTTTGCCTCGGTATTATTTCCACCTTACGTAGGAGTAGCTACCATGGGTTGTCTCGACATGGTGGACCAAGCTCGAGCTGATCGCATTATCGTCCCTTGCTTGCTTGAGGAGACCTTGCATGGCATTGGAGAATTGGCCTTGGGGCTAGGAAGATGACCAGAGGAAGTACTAGACTGTTAACCTTGTGGCAGCAGGAGAGACTTCGAGTCTTGGAGGAACCCGTTGGACCAGTATCACCTTAAGTTTGCCAAAGTAGGCGAATGAGACCACCTTTTGTAGGGATGGTTCAGTCTGCATGGGTGACGTATCTGGCGCAGGTTAGTACAGCTCTGATTAAATGGATGGTGCCTCATTGGGAGATTATTAGGGCACGGTGGGTTCAAAGCAGTCTTCGCATGATTCGGGTCCCTGCCTTTGATTAAACCACTTACTATTATGCAGTGCGGGTGTGCCGTCAGTACGGGATGCCTCAGATTATACCTTCCTTATGGGACGAGACTAGTAGCTAGGTTACTGACCAAATACTCCCCATGAATATCGGAGTTGCAGTGCTCCTGGAGCGATGTTGGTCTTATGATCTTATGCCCAGCACTCTCTGTATACAGCGACCACGTGACATACTTCTGTCTCGAGAATACTTGGACTGGTACCAGACAACTTTGAGGAATATGGGACAGACTTTGAGAAGATTGAGACGTAGGGTGGTGGTCCCTTATGTCTCGAGCAAACGCTTGAGGGAGGATGAGAATGTACAATGGGAATTGGAGACTGAGTTGGCTCAGCTAGCGCCTACTGAGAGGTAAAGAGAGAGAGAAGGCCTAAGTGGGGTGACTCAGCTTAAGAAGGCTTTATTTGAGGATCCTACTAGACGGGCTAGACGTGGACGAAGAGACAAGAAACTGAAGAAGGAAGAGGAGGAGGAGGAGGAGGATTGACTCCGAGTATCCAACCACAGTCGCTGCAGACACATAGTTTAGATTTTAGTCTGTTTTAGTTTATTTAAATTTCAAAGAAGGTTATTTAGTCGCAGGTTCCTTCGAGCTTAGACTCATCAAATAAATGTTAACGTGTAGTGACTTGTGAAAATAGAGATTTTGCTTTAGTAATAAACAGATTTTTTGCTTTATTGACATTTTTGCTCAAACCAAATTTGGGATTTTTTATTTATTTTTGAGACCGCACCATTGAAGGCTGCCTACGTTCCCCTTTTACAAGTAGGGCTAAGGGGCTCAAGTCACCGTAGTTTATTTCTGATTGTAAAAAGGGAAGATAGAAGAGGGGAAGTGGAGAGACTATTTATTTATTTATTTTTTATTACAAAGGGGACGGTCGTTGTAGAAGACCGTTGATGGAGAGTTCCGCTGGTGGAGAGTACCTCTGATGAAGAGTACCATTTGTGGAGACTGACCGCGGTGGTTAGTTGTAGTAGCGGTGGAGCTTGTAAACTTTGACTGGGAGGAGACCGTTGTCGTCCATATATACCCAATCTTGATTCCGCTTGACTAAGCGACCCGTCTCGATGAGTAGTCGAACCTCTTCTTTTAATTCTTGGCAATCATCGGTGTCATGTCCTTCCTTCTGCTGATATGAGAACCTTCTGCTTGGTTCGCTGGTTCGCGACATTGTAGCAGAACTCGGTTCTTGTAGTTTACCAATTTTCCCTAGTGCTTTGAATATGAGGCCCAAAGGTAGATCCGAACTTGTGCAATGTCGGAAACTGATGGGGGATCCATTATGTGACTTGGATTTCCCATGTGGTGGTGGTAAAGTTGGTGTATTCGCTAAGTGGCCCTTTAGGTGAGTTAGAGCCAACACACACTTCTGATTCCAAACTTCTTCTGAGAAATTCTGTAATTCTTTGAGGAGCGGGTCTCCTGCTGTGGTGAGGCGACTGATGTAGTGCAGTAGACCTATGAGCTTGGTTCCTTGATTTTCTTGGTGAGGGGGTGACATCGTGATTAATTCTCTGATCTTCTCGGGATCGGCTTCGAACCTCTGTCCCAACCTGTAGCCTAGGGCTTTCGTCTGAGTAGTACCAAATCTGCATTCCGACGGATCGAGGAGCATTTTCTGACTTCTCAGAATGTTGAAGAATTTCCGCATATCTTCGATGTGACGGCCGTAGGGTCTTTTAGAGTGCGACACTAGGTCATCTATGTAGACGTATATATCTGTTGGCGATCCTCTTGGCACGTGGTAAGAGATACCAATGCCTTTCAATTCTAGGAATCTGTTGGCGTGACAATAGGTACCCCATGGAGTGTGAAAGAGTAATTTCTCAGCTGTCTTTTATTTATCTTTATTTTTATATTTTCTATGGGATTAGGATATTCAAGTTGGCATTTAACCTATTAAGAGTCGCCACGTTGTTTTTATTGAGCTAAAACATTGAGAAAAAGCTAACAAAGAGGGTTTGGGGGTCAAGTTACGACAAGAGAAGAATATCAGGTAATCACTCCTATCGCCTGATAGATCGGACTTTCTATCATGATGAATGTGTTAGTAGTGTGTTAGTGATTGAGACCGGATCCGAAGATTGCCTACGTTCCTCTCGTGATGAGAAGCTCAGGTCAGTGTAGTTCGCACATAATCAGAATAGGGAGAAAGAAGCGGGATCATGCAAGATGAAGGGGGAGGAGAAAGAATCATGCAAGATGATCACATCCTAGAATAATGATTATACCATTGATAAGATCAATGTGTAGTCCTCATATTCATCCTTGGAGAATTACTGATCATGGGAATATTTACCTAAAGTTTAGGGTTTAGAAGTAGTTCCTAGATCTTGGAGATCATCATCGGCTATACAATATAAACAGGGATTAAAACATTAGATCTAACATGTTATGCATGAGATAAGCCGTAGATCTAGCATAATAATAAGAATATCATGAAACATGTATGAAATAACCCATAATCATGAAGATCGCTACCCTAGTTATAGAGTATATTATGAATTCTAGTAAAAACATGAAGAACACATTATGAATCATATGAATATTGATGAATAAACATGATGAAACTAGCATAAATCATATCTACACTAAGAAGACATGACAAATTCTCACCAATCTTGACAAGAACGAAGTCAAATCTCTAGCACGGATTCGTCGGACCTTCAGGATTGCTAGAAAGGCTTGAAGAGAGAGTTCTGCTGTCAGTTTGGCTTGTAGAACTCAGGTGAGAGAATTGTGTGTTGAAATTGTGAACTGAGGTCATCTATTTATAAGAAAACTTGATTTGGGAGAAGTGGCCGCCCGGCTAGACATGTGGCCGCCCGGCCGGTCCTAAAGATTGACACAATTTTTGAGGTATGTCTATCTAGACTCTGGAGGATAATCAGATAAAGTCTATCTTCGATCCCTCATCCGATCAGTCGAGAACATCTTCTTATCTGGGCTTTTCGGGAAATCCTGGATAAGTCCTGCGCAGTTCGTAAATACCTGGGAGGCCCTGTGAGTTCTAGAATGCCTAATAACTCATTTTCAGGTTGGGTACTAACAGTTGGATACTCAATAACCTTGATGAAGCCCACACTGAGAAGCTTCTCTATCTCTTCTTTGACTTGTAAAGACCATTCTAGTTTGATCTTTCTGAGTTTCTGCTTTGTCGGCTTAGCATCGTCTCTGATCGGAATCCTGTGTTCGGCGACCTTTCTGTCTAAACCCGGCATGTCTTTGTATGACCATGCAAATACATCCACGACCTCTCTGTATACAGCGACCACGTGACATACTTCTGTCTTGAGAATACTTGGACTGGTACCAGACAACTTTGAGGAATATGGGACAGACTTTGAGAAGATTGAGACATAGGGTGGTGGTCCCTTATGTCTCGAGAAAACGCTTGAGGGAGGATGAGAATGTACTACGGGAATTGGAGACCGAGTTGGCTCAGCTAGCGCCTACTGAGAGGAAAAGAGAGAGAGAAGGCCCAAGTGGGGTGACTCAGCTTAAGAAGGCATTATTTGAGGATCCTACTAGACGGGATAGACGTGGACGAAAAGAGAAGAAACTGAAGAAGGAAGAGGAAGAGGAGGAGGAGGATTGACTCCGAGTATCCAACCACAGTCGCTGCAGACACATAGTTTAGATTTTAGTTTGTTTTAGTTTATTTAAATTTCAAAGAAGGTTATTTAGTCGCAGGTTCCTTCGAGCTTAGACTCATCAAATAAATGTTAACGTGTAGTGACTTGTGAAAATAGAGATTTTGCTTTAGTAATAAACAGATTGTTTGCTTTATTGACATTTTTTCTCAAACCAAATTTGGGATTTTTTATTTATTTTTGAGACCGCACCATTGAAGGCTGCCTACGTTCCCCTTTTACAAGTAGGGCTAAGGGGCTCAGGTCACCGTAGTTCATTTCTGATTGTAGAAAGGGAAGATAGAAGAGGGGAAGTGGAGAGACTATTTATTTATTTTTATTTTTTTTACAAAGGGGACGGTCGTTGTAGAAGACCGTTGATTGAGAGTTCCGCTGGTGGAGAGTACCTCTGATGAAGAGTACCATTTGTGGAGACTGACCGCGGTGGTTAGTTGTAGTAGCGGCGGAGCTTGTAAACTTTGACTGGGAGGAGACCGTTGTCGTCCATATATACCCAATCTTCATTCCGCTTGACTAAGCGTCCCGTCTCGATGAGTAGTCGAACCTCTTCTTTTAATTCTTGGCAATCATCGGTGTCATGTCCTTCCTTCTGCTGATATAAGAACCTTCTGCTTGGCTCGCTGGTTCGCGACATTGTAGTAGAACTCGGTTCTTGTAGTTTACCAAATTTCCCTAGTGCTTTGAATATGAGGCCCAAAGGTAGATCCGAACTTGTGCAATGTTGGAAACTGATGGGGGATCCATTATGTGACTTGGATTTCCCATGTGGTGGTCGTAAAGTCGGTGTATTCGCTAAGTGGCCCTTTAGGTGAGTTAGAGCCAACACACACTTCTGATTCCAAACTTCTTCTGAGAAATTCTGTAATTCTTTGAGGAGCGGGTCTCCCGCTGTGGTGAGGCGACTGATGTAGTGCAGTAGACCTATGAGCTTGGTTCCTTGATTTTCTTGGTGAGGGGGTGACATCGTGATTAATTCTCTGATCTTCTCGGGATCGGCTTCGAACCTCTGTCCCAACCTGTAGCCTAGGGCTTTCGTCTGAGTAGTACCAAATCTGCATTCCGACGGATCGAGGAGCATTTTCTGACTTCTCAGAATGTTGAAGAATTTCCGCATATCTTCGATGTGACGGCCATAGGGTCTTTTAGAGTGCAACACTAGGTCATCTATGTAGATGTATATATCTGTTGGCGATCCTCTTGGCACGTGGTAAGAGATACCAATGCCTTTCAATTCTAGGAATCTGTTGGCGTGACAATAGGTACCCCATGGAGTGTGAAAGAGTAGTTTCTCGTCTGTCTTTTATTTATCTTTATTTTATCTTTTCTATGGGATTAGGATATTCAAGTTGGCATTTAACCTATTAAGAGTCTCCACGTTGTTTTTATTGAGCTAAAACATTGAGAAAAAGCTAACAAAGAGGGTTCGGGGGTCAAGTTACGACAAGAGAAGAATATCAGGTAATCACTCCTATCGCCTGATAGATCGGACTTTCTATCATGATGAATGTGTTAGTAGTATGTTAGTGATTGAGACCGGATCCGAAGATTGCCTATGTTCCTCTCGTGATGAGAAGCTCAGGTCAGCGTAGTTCGCACATAATCAGAATAGGGAGAAAGAAGCGGGATCATGCAAGATGAAGAGGGAGGAGAAAGAATCATGCAAGATGATCACATCCTAGAATAATGATTATACCATTGATAAGATCAATGTGTAGTCCTCATATTCATCCTTGGAGAATTACTGATCATGGGAATATTTACCTAAAGTTTAGGGTTTAGAAGTAGTTCCTAGATCTTGGAGATCATCATCGGCTATACAATATAAACAGGGATTAAAACATTACATCTAGCATGTTATGCATGAGATAAGCCGTAGATTTAGCATAATAATAAGAATATCATGAAACATGTATGAAATAACACATAATCATGAAGATCGCTACCCTAGTTATAGAGTACATTATGAATTCTAGTAAGAACATGAAGAACACATTATGAATCATATGAATATTGATGAATAAACATGATGAAACTAGCATAAATCAGATCTACACTAAGAAGACATGAAAAATTCTCGCCAATATTGACAAGAATGAAGTCGAATCTCTAGCGCGGATTCGTCGGACCTTCGGGATTGCTAGAAAGGCTTGAAGAGAGAGTTCTGCCGTCAGTTTGGCTTGTAGAACTCGGGGGAGAGAATTGTGTGTTGAAATTGTGAACTGAGGTCATCTATTTATAAGAAAACTTGATTTGGGAGAAGTGGCCGCCCGGCTAGACATGTGGCCGCCCGGCCGGTCCTAAAGATTGGCACAATTTTTGAGGTATGTCTATCTGGACTCTGGAGGATAATCAGATAAAGTCTATCTTTGATCCCTCATCCGATCAGTCGAGAAGATCTTCTTATCTGGGCTTTTCGGGAAATCCTGGATAAGTCCTGCGCAGTTCGTAAATACCTGGGAGGTCCCTGTGAGTTCTAGAATGCCTAATAACTCATTTTCAGGTTGGGTACTAACAGTTGGATACTCAATAACCTTGTTGAAGCCCACACTGAGAAGCTTCTCTATCTCTTCTTTGACTTGTAAAGACCATTCTAGTTTGATCTTTCTGATGCTTTGTCGGCTTAGCATCGTCTCTGATCGGAATCCTGTGTTCGGCGACCTTTCTGTCTAAACCCGGCATGTCTTTGTATGACCATGCAAATACATCCACGAACTCTTTGAGCAGTGCAGTCAATATGTCTTTCTCTTCCCCCTTGAAGAAGCTTCTGATCTTGGTTTCTTTCGATTCTTTATCGGTACCCAGATTAACAACATGCAATTCTTCGTTAGCCCCTGGACCATTTTCACCACGACTCTACGGACCTGTTGAGCAAGTTCATTTAAGTATGTTGTGTTTTCGTGGTCTATTTCATCCTTATTTGAATCGTTATTAACTAGTTCATTAAATTTGTTATTAGTTAATTCATCATTCATGATGTTTGCAATCTCGGGGTGCTCAGAAAGATCAATTTTTTCATTAACAAAGAAAGGGAACACACGCTCGGCTATGGCCTCCATATCCTCTTGGGTGAGGGTATCGGAAACACAGTCGGACTCAAAAGTGAATGTGAACATGTCTTCCTTTGTAACTTTGCGCGGTATGCAACCCATCTTCTTGACCAAGAATTCCTCGGATACCACGGGCCCCTTTGTAGAATACCATTTGTTGATTGGCTCTGAGCTTGACTGGGTCTCGCTGATAGTTTCCCTTCTCGTGTCGGTGTCGTAGATGGCATTTACTTGGCACTCATCCATAATGGCAAATTCTTCGAACATGGAGGCTAAATCCGTCAATTCCTCCCCCACCGTAATCTCTGTCTCGGACTCTATGGTCACTTTCTTCCCCCACCATTCTCGGGGCGACATGGGAGTTGGTTCTCTTTCAGATTTCTGAATCTCATAGTCGGCAAAGACTTCAAGACCGGGCTTTCTGATGCCCTTGCTGTTAACCCATGGCTCGTGAAAGATCACGTACGGGACGTCTTCCCCCTGACGGACAAAGTAGCCATTCAGTGTCTTACAATAAGGCCTCAAATTGGGAATCTCATAATGACAGCCTTCCCTCTGAGCTCGGGCCTTTTCATTCTTGATGGCTTGCTCGTATTTCAAGTCATCTTTGGAAGGTTCGTACCCCAATCCGAACTTGTTTTTGACAAATGGGACCTCTAGGGGTTGCATTCTCCCTTGTTGATATTTCCCTAAGCCTAAACCAGGGAAGTAATTCATATTCCTCATCATGCGGAGGACTTTGCGATTGCCGAGGGTCCACGATCCGTTTCCCCCTTATTTGTCGATCCGTTTCCCCCTTCTTTGTCAATGGTGTTGATTGAGACGCCGGAGAGGGTAGAGTCGGCTAACCCATGCTGTACTTGGTGAACGGGTTCCCCTTTTATGTGGATAGTGACGTTTTCTGCCATGACGGTCACTATTTCATCTCCATTTCTGAACTTGACACATTGATGGAGAGTTGAAGGGATGGCGTTGGAATTGTGTATCCACGGTCGGCCTAATAGCAAGTTGAACGAAGAAGGTACATCGAGCACTTGAAACGGGACGGACATGACCATACTCCCAAATTCAATGTCTATCTCCACCATACCCATGACTGTGCGGGCAGTGCCATCATAACCTCAGATTACTTGAGTAGAAGGCTTTAAATCTGAACTCTTAAGCCCCAGTATGCCCATGATTCGGCCGGGCATTAGGTTGAGTGCGGAACCACCATCAACCAAGACTCTTGAAATAGGTCTCCCCCTTGCTCTCACTTTGAGATAGATGGCCTCATTATGATCAGACCCAAATAGTGGAAGGTCCATGTCGGCAAAAGTGATGATATTGCCAAAATGAATGTGGCCTATCATTGTAGTAAGGTCCTCGGGAGTTGTATCAGGGGAGACTGATGTGTCGTCGAGATTGCTGATGACAAGATCTCGGTGCTTCTTTGAGGATGCAATGAGGTCCCAAATGGAGATGTTGGCTTGAGTTTTCTTGAGTTGTGAATAAAGGATCTTCGGGAGTGTCGCGAGCTTGCGATCTTTGAGAAGAGGCGCTTGGTGCAGAAGTAGTGGGGTTGTTTGCTATGACTCGTCCGGATCGAGTTAGCATGTTAACGTTCCCATTTTGCTTCTTTTTCCTAGTCTCTAAGACCTCCCTCATTACCTCATCGTAAGTCACAACATAGCAAGAATTATCAATTGCATTTATAACATTGGAGCCCTTATTCACAATTGGGATTGAATAAGTGGTCACCTCAAACTCTCCTAACTCTATTACATTGACATCGTCACCACTAGTGTAACGACCCCAAAATCACCCTAATTTTCTTAACTTAAAATGGAACTTTTATGTGCATTTTATGTGTTAGAAAATATTTTTATGACTTGTATATATTATTTGAGCATATGAGCTAGTTAAAGTGTTAGTAGAAATTTTGTTAAAAGGAATAAATGAGTTAGTTAAAACTTTAGGGTCCAAAGTGTAACTTTAAAGTTCAGGGGCTTAATTGTTGAAAATGAAAGTAGAGGGACCAAAGTGAAAAGTAAAAAATATCAAAAGGCTTCTTATCCTCCCATCTCTCTCCCTCTGTGTTTTACAAATTGAAAAGCGACAGTTTCTACGTTTTCTCTCGGGGTTAAAGACGAAGGGAGTAAGTTCATCCTATTTTAATTTCTATCTTTTTATTACTTCTCCGTTTTAAAAACTAATTATATAAAAATGATCAGGGTATTGAGTAGGTCATTTCTACCCGAACAAAACATATTTCTGCGATACTTTTTCCGAAAATAGATAAGTTACTAATTCCCCTTAAATAGTAAAATGGTCGTATATTTGCTATATGTGTGATATGTGGTGAAATTATTGTGAAAAGAATTTATTTGTGATACTTGTTTATTTGGGACAAAGGGAGTATAATTATACTGGGTAAGTGACTTGGTTTGTATGCTTATATGGAGTATGTTTATATCCTGAGAATGTTAGTATAAGTGTTTGAAAGTATACTCCTACTTGTGGGACGGTAAAATATTAACTTGAGTTAAATGTTAAATAAGTATATTATAAAATTTATACTATTATTCTTGGGACGGGGAAATGAATGGAAGTATCCCTAAATAAGTATATTAGTATATTAGAAAAATTATACTTATACTTGTGGAACGGTGAAACGAAAGGAGTATAAATAATTTTGGGTTTTGGCCTGTCGAGTGTGTTGGGCGGCCTCCCAAATGTGGCGTGCGGCCGCACACCTATCTAGAAGATTTTGTTCTTAAGAAATCAGAATGTGTGCGACCGCACACCCTGTTTTGGGCGGCCGCACACTTTCCCCTGAATCTTATAGTTTGGTTGAGGTAAGGTATAGATGGTTAACTTTGGTTTAATCCTTAGGGTATTGTCTAGGACCAATATATGAGTGTCCTGGGATATTATCATGGTTAATGAGAAGGTGTTCAAGTGTGTGCAAGAATATATTATGACCTTGAATCATGTTGTTGTAGACTCTTTGTGAGTGGTTCTTTATGTGCATCTTTGATGTGTTTGGTTTGGTTCATTATTTTAGAATCATTGCCTCAGTTGTTGTTGTTTAGCAAGTATTCATTACTGTGCTTCTTGTGAAAGTCTAGTTGGTCTTGTTGTGGAGTCAGGCAATGGGAGAATTATAGTGGTACAAGTAAGTTCACTATAAGGTTTTCCATTGGTACCTTCTGTGTCAGGCGGTGGGAGAATTATAGTGGCACACAAGCCAAGTTCACTATAAGGTGTCCACTGTGCCTTCTCTGTTTCCCCAGTCCAGATTGGCCTTGGATGGGATGAATTGCTTCCTTTGGTGAGCATTTGGGTTATGACTTTGTGTCATATTTCCCTCTCTGGTTACTTTGGTTCTATTGATTATGGTTTGGTTTTCGGGATCCAGGCTTCAGCTATTTATGCTGCTCAGATGGGTTTCTCAGTTGGTTTTCTCAGATGATATTCTCAGATGGTATTCTCAGATGGTTATGTTATTTCGGTAAACCTTGGCTTGGTATTCTTGTAGGAGTGTTTACTCCTACATTATGTGTTGTATGATGAGTTGGTCGTTATTTCCAACCGGTATGGGACGGTTGGCGATAGGGAGCCTCTTATGTTATGTGCTATATGCTATATGATTATTTGTTGATATAGTTTCTTTATGATTATCATATCTGAGATTCATTCTCACCCCTTATTTGTTTACTATTTTAGATAAAGGCGAGTCCAAGGAATAGGATAATTGCACGGGAGGACGTTGTGGTGGTAAGAGTTTGGGATATGAGTTTTGTCAAGGTTACATTACATAGATGTATAACCTTTTGGGTAGAGTTTCCTTGACTTCATCATCTTGTAACACCTATATTTTAGATAATGTCGGTGTATGTACATTTGTATAAAAGTTTGTAAGCCTTCGGGCTAAATACTTTCGTTTGTGAAAGTGGTTTGAAAAGTTTGTTTGAAAGTTAGTGGAAGTCTTTGAACTTCAAATGTGGATTTTGTTAAACTTTATGAATGTATATTTCGAAAATTTTTCTAAAAGTGTTTTATAACGTCTTCCACTCGTGTCCCGAGCGTGGGTCCAAGTAGGACCACGGGTCTGGGGCACGACAGTTGGTATCAGAGCTAGGTTGTAGATGGTCTAGAATGACTAAGTGACCTAGGAGGGTAGTTGGGTAGAGAGTGAGTAACGTTGAGTGTTTTATGCAGGTAATCGCTGAAGATGGTTGGAACAGAGGGTGATCAGTCGGGGCCTTCAGGGCTGGGTAATGCTAGAGAAGGGGTTCGAACAATGTTCTAAGGTATGTTTTAAACTGTAATGAAAACAATTGACGATATAGTTGAGCATAAAATCAAGGTTGAAGCCTCAGATGTGACAAAACGAGGAGGACAGTTAAAACCACAACCCCAGCGTGGTGATAGTAAAGAATACCAAGGGACATCTTCGCAAGCTAAGGAATATTTTTAAGGGCCATAGTGTCACGACCCGAAAACTAGGCTCTATTTTATTAGTAATAAATAATTATTATTTATTTATTTGCTTAATTATTTATTTAATTTATTATTTATTTAAATATTTATGTGTGCAATTTATGTGTTATAATAATTATGCCTAGCTTTTTATTTGGGTCATTTGTGCTGGTGTAGAAGTGTTGGGTCTTAATTATTAGTAGGGAGTTCAAGTATTTGTGTGAAGTGTGGAAGAAGGGGCCTAAGTGTAAGTTTATGAATAAGGGTTTTAACTACTCCCTCCCTACTCATCTTCTCCCTCTCTCTCTCCCATTCCCAGCCATCTCCCTCTCTCTCTTCCATGGGTGAAAAAGGTAAGTTTTCTCTCTACCTTCTCTCTTCATTTTCTTCCTCTTCCTCTCATAATCTCTCATTTATTAAAACGTGAAATGTGTTTAGATCGTCGATAGGATCGCGTAGAATCAAAAATATTTGAAATCCATCAACTTTGAGAAAATCCGGGTAAGTTACTTTTCCCCCATTTTGATGTTAAAATGTTCATATCATGTTCATATAATGCTTTTGTTGTTATATTTGAAGTTTGGATGAGGTTGCAATTTATTTGGAATTTATTTGGATTTTGGGTCAAAAATGGTGATTTATGAATGTTGGGTTTGATTTTTGATTTTGGTTGTTAAATGTTGTTATATGAGTTCTATTAGACCCATAAGTTGCTCTAGTACCTTAGTATGCTAGTTAAGAGTGTTGAATTTTGGTTTAGTTTTGTTTTGGGTTAAAAATGGAAGAAACCAGTTTGTTCTTCCCGAATTCCGGCAGACCAGAGTATTGGGCGACCGCCCAAAAATGTCTGGGCGACCGCACACCTATCTGAAAGGTTTGTTCTTGTTTGATGGCTTTTTGGACGACCGCACAGTTGAGTTTGGGCGGCCGCACAGAACCTCTGAAAGTTTTCATTTGTTATTTTGTGTGGTTGAAGAATGCGTTTTGATCCAAATCTTGGGTGTCCTTCTAGTCGACCTTAGTGATCATTGTAGTACACTATAGTGATAGAATTGGGTCCTTTGTGATCAAGTTTGTGTTTGAAATTAATTAAGTGTTAATTGGGATTTGGAACATCTTATTGAGATATTGTTGGTTTGACTTATCTTTGTGATGATCATTTGGTATATGTTTGGGCATCTTATGATGTGTTCGTGATTGTTCCAATCGAATTGATTTTCGAGTGAGCCTTGGTCTAGGTTTTAGGCGATGTCCTGTAGTACCTAGAGGGTGGTTACTGAACACCAAAGTGTAGGGTTTAGTCCAGTCGTGATCATGTTCTAATAAGTGTAACCTTTTAGATTAGTTTGGGGTGTTTAGAATGGGTTCGTTATGAACGGAGATAAAGCTTGAATTGGCACTTGGGTACCTACGGTTTGATTAACCTTAAGATGCATTCATTCGGATTTCTTATTTGAAATTCCAGGTGTGATGAGATGGTTGAGTTCATAGTCCTAGTATATCTTTATGAGTAAATGTTTAGGGTCATTTTGGTAATAGTAATTGTGCCATTTGTGAGCGACCGTTTGGGTTGTGCTCTTTATGATTTACTTGTGGGTATAATATTTAGGATGTAATTGATACGTGCCTTGTCTTGGAATCATCTTGTTTTAATGATCAATGTTGTTGTGCTCTTTATGAGAAATTCCGTTTATCGTTGTTGTGCTCTTCATGAGAAACTCTTGTTATCGTTGTTGTTAAACTCTTCATGAGTACCCGTTGCATCTTTATGGTGATTATTTGGTATGGTTCCCTACTTTGGAACCTTAAGTTGTTTATTCATGCTAAAATATTATTACTTAGCATTTATTTGGAAGCCCAGCTGGCATATTTGTTGCATCGGGCGATGGGAAGGATTATAATGGCAAAGCCAAGTCCATTATAATGTTGACCATTGTTTTGCCCTTACTATACCCCTTCTCCAGATTGGCCTTGGAAAGGATAAGTTAGCGTTCCTTTGTGAATGTATCTAGGTAACGGGCATGACTTTGTGTCATGGTCCTTATCCTTTGTGACAATTTTATGGTTATTGGTTCCGGTACCGGGGTTTTCTCTTCGAGCTTTCATGCTTCTATGAAGATGTTGATTGTTGATTATTGAAGCTGCGCAGCGACCTTTATTTGGTTCTTCAGTTGGGTGAAACCTTGGCTATGTATCCTCTTATGAGTGTTTATTTCAGCTTTATGTGTTGCATGATGAGCTGGTCGTTATTTCCAACCAGTATGGGACGGTTGGCGATAGGGAGCCTCTCATTTGTTGTTATATGTTTATTTATATGATTGGTTATTGGATGTTACTGTTCGACAGCATGTCACTTATTATTCCGCTGCTATCTGTCTTATGTTTATTGCTATTGGTCATTGCATATTAGCATGTCATGTAGTTGCATTAGTAACTTACTGAGATTTATTCTCACCCCGTTTCTTGTTTCAAATTGTTTTCCTTAACCCCCCCAAGGAGGAAAAAGGATTATGATTCGCGGATCGAGGAGGACGTCGAGAGGATTGAGATTTTGGGCAGGTTGTTTGATCGGTTTGGATTATTTAAATGTATAACCTTTTGGGGATAGTTTTACCAACAATGACGTCATTAAGATTTGTAATCTTTTGTATTTTTGGGGTGAGCTTGCGAAGCTTATTCTAGTAGTTTGTTGTTGTTGTTAAGCTGGGATTTCTAAAACTTTGTTTTAAACATTTTGGGTATAAAATATGGAATTTTTATCTTCATTATTTTGGTGTATTGTTGTAAGTCGACGTCCAGCTCACGAGTTCCGGGCCCGCGGGGTCGGGGCCGCGACAGTTGGTATCAGAGCTATGGTTTAGCTCTAAGTATCGGTATAGGTGGCTAGAACGACCTAGGAGGGTAGTTGTGTTCGGAGTGAGTAACAGTTGATGTTTTATACAGGTAATTGTTCTCAATGGCTAGAAGAAGAGCCGGTGAAGACATTAGTGGGACTCAGAATCTTAATGGTCTAAGGGAAGAAAACCGTGCAGTGTTTCAGGGTAGGTTTAAAGCGGCCGTGAAATCAATTCGTGACCAAGGGCCGAGAGAGGAACATGTAGCACCTCCGCGATATGGGTTGGAGCAGTTCTTAAAGTTGAAACCAAGTGAGTACGACAGTGAACCGGATGTGAAGAAAGCCGAGCAATGGATAGAATCGATGGAGAAAATCTACGATGTCTTTGGTTGCACTGATGAGGATAGGGTTCTGTTTGCAGCTTATAAGCTCGTGGGGCTGCGGAACATTGGTGGAAGGCACTGAAGACCAGTTGGGATGCGACTCTTGTACCATATCCTTGGGAGTGGTTCGTGAGGAAATTCAAGGATCATTTTATCTCTCTAGTGAATCAAAACCGGAAGGAGATCGAGTTCCTCAGCTTGGAGCAAGGCATGATGTCAGTAGCACAGTACTCGGCTAAGTTCGCAGAATTAGCTAGGTGTTGTGACTACCTTGTGCGGACCGAGGAGCAGAAAGCGATGAGATTGATCGGGGTTTGAAGACAGCTATTAGGACTCAACTTTTAGCCCAAAGAATTCAACCTTTTCAGGATGCGGTGGATCGAGCCTACTTGATTGAGCAGAATATTGGGGAACACAAAAGGAAGACTGAGATGGTTAACCCGGGTAAGCAAGGAGGGCAGAGTAAGTCACAACGGCAACATTCGGATAACAGAGGTAATTCTGGAGTGCAAACTCGATTCAGAAAGCAGCTTCAAGGGCAACCAGCAGTAGGAAATCAAGGTTCTAATAAGGGGACACGAAATGGGAAAGTCTGCAGTTACTGTCAGAGGAAAGGACACTCAGAAGACAAGTGTTGGAAGAAGCAAGGAAAATGTGTGAAGTGTGGTCAGTTGGGACACTTCGTTAAAGATTGTCCGAGGTTTAGAGTTCAGTCATCGGGGACAGGAACTGGAATACCACAGGGTCAGAAGAGGGATGCTTCGGGGAAGCCCAAGGTTTCGGGTAGAGTATTTGCAATCAATCAGCACTCACCAGGTAACGGATAATTTCAGGAGGTATTATTTTGCGTCGTGAGAGCGAGCGCGTGCATTTTAGGATCATCGCATTTATGTGTTTCTATGCATTTAGTTGCATTTATTTCTTCTGAGTCTTTGACTTATGTGTTGTAGGTGTCTACTCCTATGGAGGAGTTTAGGGTATCTGATGAAGTCTTATGTGCTTATGATGTGCTTAAGTATGGTTATGTCTCACCTGCTAAATTAGCCATGTTACTATTACAAGATTTTGATGTTACTATTGCTTTAGTCTATTGTTGTAGGGGGATTGTTATATTCTCCATTCTTAATTTCTTAAAACTGTTTGAGACCGTTCCTTTGGGTAGAGTTATACCTATCTTTTCTTAATTGAAATCCGAGTATTTAGTTTCGGTCAATTTGTTGGGTGTATATATCATTCGTAAGATTTCATTTGCTTCCGATTAGTACCTAGTGTTTGAGGAGAAGCTTGGAGTTAAATTGCATTGTGTGGTACGATTTGTTATGGACGATGAGTTGTTGTAGGAGTTATTGTCATTAATGGTGATAAGCGTGTTAAGTTAGAAAGGACTAAGTACGTTTTGGGAGAGTAATAATTTCTCAATCTATGTTAAAGGCCTTTTGAAATTTTGGCTAGATAGTGGTTCTATGGTTCTAAATCCCTTCTTGGTGGCGTTTCCCGAATTGGATCAAGGGTATGTGAAGGAAGTGGAGTATAAATACTGGGGCATAATTAAGGAATATCATGATTTGATATTGGGTCAGTTGGAACATTGCTAGCTAATTGGTTTATTATGAAGGTAGTACTATTGAGCCTAAGTATCATTAGGTTAATAAATGTATGCGTTAGAGACTAACTTGGGTTAGCTATTGAGGATTTGAGATTTGTTGATTTCCTTGGGTTTATGAGCACTGATTATAACTTAAATGGGAGTTAGAGAAAATCTTTTGAAGATGAATTTTGGATCCTTTGCGGACTATTGAGTATATTGAATTGTTTAGGCTTCAAGACCGGATTAATGAAGGGATGAGAGTATAACATAGATTTAAGTGGGTACTTTGTACGAGAAATTTTGGGTTTGCATGGTACTATTAATTTAAGGTGTTAACTCAAAGTGAAGACACTATAATGGTAATCCATAGAGTTATAGCCATTTCGATGAATATTGTGGAAATAGAAATTTCTTTAGCCTTTTATATTTTAAAAGCTAATTAGGCTCGGGATGGTGATGTTTTGAATTTCTGGGGAATACTACTAAGTATGCGATTTACAAAAGGAAACACCTTTGCAGTGTAATTAAGGTTATGAATAAGGTGAGCTTGGGATATCTCGAGAGTTATGTTTGGGAGCAATTGAGATTCTCCAATTTTGATTACGGATTTTGATTAGTAACGAAGATAATGATGGAATGATTCGGTTCGAGAGGTAGTGTTATCATAAGCATTACTTAAGGTTACCTTTTAGTGGGTTAGATTGGACAATTGAGGAATTTGAGAAATGGCGGAACTATCGTATCCGTAGCTATTTGGTCTTTCGGGTAAGTCTCGTTAAAATTCGGGTCAAATTTTCTTTAAGGGGGAGTGAATGTCACGACCCGAAAACTAGGCTCTATTTTATTAGTAATAAATAATTATTATATATTTATTTGCTTAATTATTTATTTAATTTATTATTTATTTAAATATTTATGTGTGCAATTTATGTGTTATAATAATTATGCCTAGCTTTTTATTTGGGTCATTTGTGCTAGTGTAGAAGTGTTGGGTCTTAATTATTAGTAGGGAGTGCAAGTATTTGTGTGAAGTGTGGAAGAAGGGGCCTAAGTGTAAGTTTATGAATAAGGGTTTTAACTACTCCCTCCCTACTCATCTTCTCCCTCCCTCTCTCCCATTCCCAGCCATCTCCCTCTCTCTCTTCCATGGGTGAAAAAGGTAAGTTTTCTCTCTACCTTCTCTCTTCATTTTCTTCCTCTTCCTCTCATAATCTCTCATTTATTAAAACGTGAAATGTGTTTAGATCGTCGATAGGATCGCGTAGAATCAAAAATATTTGAAATCCATCAACTTTGAGAAAATCCGGGTAAGTTACTTTTCCCCCATTTTGATGTTAAAATGTTCATATCATGTTCATATAATGCTTTTGTTGTTATATTTGAAGTTTGGATGAGGTTGAAATTTATTTGGAATTTATTTGGATTTTGGGTCAAAAATGGTGATTTATGAATGTTGGGTTTGATTTTTGATTTTGGTTGTTAAATGTTGTTATATGAGTTCTCTTAGACCCATAAGTTGCTCTAGTACCTTAGTATGCTAGTTAAGAGTGTTGGATTTTGGTTTAGTTTTATTTTGGGTTAAAAATGGAAGAAACCAGTTTGTTCTTCCCGAATTCCGGCAGACCAGAGTATTGGGCGACCGCCCAAAAATGTCTGGGCGACCGCACACCTATCTGAAAGGTTTTGTTCTTGTTTGATGGCTTTTTGGGCGACCGTACAGTTGAGTTTGGGCGGCCGTACAGAACCTCTGAAAGTTTTCATTTGTTATTTTGTGTGGTTGAAGAATGCGTTTTGATCCAAATCTTGGGTGTCCTTCTAGTCGACCTTAGTGATCATTGTAGTACACTATAGTGATAGAATTGGGTCCTTTGTGATCAAGTTTGTGTTTGAAATTAATTAAGTGTTAATTGGGATTTGGAACATCTTATTGAGATATTGTTGGTTTGACTTATCTTTGTGATGATCATTTGGTATATGTTTGGGCATCTTATGATGTGTTCGTG
Organism: Campanula takesimana; assembly: GCA_026119855.1. Taxonomy (NCBI): domain Eukaryota; kingdom Viridiplantae; phylum Streptophyta; class Magnoliopsida; order Asterales; family Campanulaceae; genus Campanula; species Campanula takesimana. Next base: position 94,508 of record JAOWBW010002140.1, read on the forward strand.
ATTGTTCCAATCGAATTGATTTTCGAGTGAGCCTTGGTCTAGGTTTTAGGCGATGTCCTATAGTACCTAGAGGGTGATTACTGAACACCAAAGTGTAGGGTTTAGTCCAGTCGTGATCATGTTCTAATAAGTGTAACCTTTTGGATTAGTTTGGGGTGTTTAGAATGGGTTCGTTATGAACGGAGATAAAGCTTGAATTGGCAATTGGGTACCTACGGTTTGATTAACCTTAAGATGCATTCATTCGGATTTCTTATTTGAAATTCCAGGTGTGATGAGATGGTTGAGTTCATAGTCCTAGTATATCTTTATGAGTAAATGTTTAGGGTCATTTTGGTAATAGTCATTGTGCCATTTGTGAGCGACCGTTTGGGTTGTGCTCTTTATGATTTACTTGTGGGTATCATATTTAGGATGTAATTGATACGTGCCTTGTCTTGGAATCATCTTGTTTAATGATCAATGTTGTTGTGCTCTTTATGAGAAATTCCGTTTATCGTTGTTGTGCTCTTCATGAGAAACTCTTGTTATCGTTGTTGTTAAACTCTTCATGAGTACCCGTTGCATCTTTATGGTGATTATTTGGTATGGTTCCCTACTTTGGAACCTTAAGTTGTTTATTCATGCTAAAATATTATTACTTAGCATTTATTTGGAAGCCCAGCTGGCATATTTGTTGCATCGGGCGATGGGAAGGATTATAATGGCAAAGCCAAGTCCATTATAATGTTGACCATTGTTTTGCCCTTACTATACCCCTTCTCCAGATTGGCCTTGGAAAGGATAAGTTATCGTTCCTTTGTGAATGTATCTAGCTAACGGGCATGACTTTGTGTCATGGTCCTTGTCCTTTGTGACACTTTTATGGTTATTGGTTCCGGTACCGGGGTTTTCTCTTCGAGCTTTCATGCTGCTATGAAGATGTTGATTGTTGATTATTGAAGCTGCTCAGCGACCTTTATTTGGTTCTTCAGTTGGGTGAAACCTTGGCTATGTATCCACTTATGAGTGTTTATTTCAGCTTTATGTGTTGCATGATGAGCTGGTCGTTATTTCCAACCGGCATGGGACGGTTGGCGATAGGGAGCCTCTCATTTGTTGTTATATGTTTATTTATATGATTGGTTATTGGATGTTACTGTTCGACAGCATGTCACTTATTATTCCGCTGCTATCTGTCTTATGTTAATTGCTATTGGTCATTGCATATTAGCATGTCATGTAGTTGCATTAGTAACTTACTGAGATTTATTCTCACCCCGTTTCTTGTTTCAAATTGTTTTCCTTAACCCCCCCAAGGAGGAAAAAGGATTAGGATTCGCGGATCGAGGAGGATGTCGAGAGGATTGAGATTTTGGGCAGGTTGTTTGATCGGTTTGCATTATTTAAATGTATAACCTTTTGGGGATAGTTTTACCAACAATGACGTCATTAAGATTTGTAATCTTTTGTATTTTTGGGGTGAGCTTGCGAAGCTTATTCTAGTAGTTTGTTGTTGTTGTTAAGCTGGGATTTCTAAAACTTTGTTTTAAACATTTTGGGTATAAAAAATGGAATTTTTATCTTCATTATTTTGGTGTATTGTTGTAAGTCGACGTCCAGCTCGCGAGTTCCGGGCCCGCGGGGTCGGGGTCGCGACACATAGAATAGAAGAACTCAAGTTAAACGAGTATGTAGCTAGTGTCGGAAGGAAGGGCATTTAGAAGAAAGATGTTGGAAGAAGCAAGGCAAATGTATGAGATGTGGTCAGTTGGGTCACTTTCAGAGGAATTGCTCTAGATTTAAGAATCAGTTATCGGGAAGTGTAATTGGGTCTTCTCAGGGCCAGAAGAGGGATTCTTCAGGGAAGCTTAAGGTACAAGGTAGTGTTTCTGCCATCAATCAACAACAGATTTCAGATCCTTCTAATGTGATTGGAGGTATAATTTCTATGTCTAGTTTGAGAGCACATACACTTATAGACCCTGGCTCTTCGCATTCTTATGTGTCTGTGCATTTTGCTTCTCGATTACATGTGTCTCGTGAGTCTCTACCTTAGGTGTTAGAGGTGTCTATCCTAAGGAGGAGTGTTTGGTGATTGATAGAGTGTTGCGCACTTGTGATGTGCAAATTTGTAAGCATGTTTTACTTGCTGGTTTAGTTATTTTGTCATAGCAAGATTTTGATATTATTGTGGTGAAGTTTTATATGCTAGTGTACTTTAATTAAGCATGGTAGATATATGTGTTTAGCATTCATGCTATTTATGCATTAAAGTCTGATTTTTTTTTTATCACAAGGTTATGCCTGGTATTTGGTTTATGGGGTGGGCAGCAGAGTGTCTATAGCTAAAATAGAGAATATACTCTTCCTTTGTGGGATCTCAGATATGTTTTCTATTGAGTAGTACATGATTGATGAAAACCTTGGGTTATCTTGAGTGTTCGGTATAATTCTATAGTGTTGATATCTAGTGCAATATATCCATAACATTGATTGAGTTAAAGGAGTAGAAGATTCAACTTGAGATATTTCTTGACAAGGATTCATTACGTTTAGTATATCTACGTGGGATGTATCAGTATTGTTTATTATGAAAAGGTATGGTACTTTTCGATTGTATATTGAATACTAAGAGCTCAACCAGATGACTATAACGAATCATCACTTGTTATTTTATATGGGGGATATAATTGATCAACTTCAGAGATCAGTGGTTTATTCAGTGGTTTACTTGAAGTGATTATCTTCAGTTGAAATTTTGAGTTGAGTATATTTTAAAAACGGTCTTTCATACCAGGTATGGGCATCATAAATTGAGGTCATAGTGTTTGAATTAACAACTACTTCAGTGGTATTATTGGATATGCTGAGTCGTATATGTATCCGTAATTGGATTGCTTTGTGAGAGGCAACAGTTGTGAAATCAAGGTATTATGTCTTTTTATTAGAGGATATATCATTTTGAGGGAGTTCCAACTCACGCATAGATTTTGATCCTTCAATGGAAGCAACAGTAATTGGAAAAGATTCCACTTCAGTAACAGAGGTATGTAGCTTGTTGAGATTGGCATATGGTTAGAGATTCATTGATGGATTTCTAAGGTAGCTACACCGTTAACTATATGACACAGGAAGATACACTTTCTTGATGGATTGGTAAGAGTGATTGAGATGTTCATCGCTTCAGAATTGTATGGTAACAATGTGTGGTTTGAGAAGATTGATTCCTTATGAACAAAATTATCCTACCTATAACTTGAGATTTATTGCGATTATTATCCATGGCATTAGTGAATGACCTTTATAAAGCCATATTGAAGTGTTTACCAACCATGAGAGTTAAAGTATTGTTTTTTTTCAAAGAGAGTTACACATGAGATAATGCAGGTAGAGTACCATGTTATATCATCCGGGAAAGGTAATGTGTTAGAGGATACATTGACTTATAGTTCATGTTTGATAAAACTAAATGGGAAATGTTAGAGGAATTAACATTTTGGAGTTTTGTGAGTTGAGACATGGTGTGATTTTGCGATTGTGGAAGCTTTAAGATTCTACTCTATTGAATGATTTCAACTATAGAAAATTACTAGTGGAATGAATGATGATAGACAACACGACTTTGTTCGTTGCTAGTGATGGAACTTTAACTTTTGTAGCAGAGTATGTAGTCGATACTTAGTGGAACCAACATGCATAACAGAATTCAACTACAGGTACTGAAGAGATACACAAGACCAATTTAATTATGAATCCAAGTAAATGTATAGTATCGAGATAATTTGAAGAGTTACATTTGATTTGTTTGACACGCGAAATTCTAAGCATTCAACTACGTCCTTGAGCTGCGAATAATCTGGAAGTAAAATATCAGTGATCAGTTGGTTTGTGACAAGCCTTTGAGATTTCTGAGTGGATATGAATCTATTGGGAAAGGTTTTATTGAAGGAGTTACATTGAATAGATGAGACCAATGATGTTGATTGATATTGGATTGGTTACCAAGTTTCCCCACCTTATCTATTTTGAGGGTATAAATGCTAATTCCAGTTGTTACTTATTTGTTCAGAAGATAGTTCGATTTCATGGGATGCCTACGAGCATGGTATTAGATATGGGTTCCTTATTTACATCTTGATTTTAGCAAGCAATTCAGAAGGCTTTGAATTCGGAATTGGGATTTAGTACAGGTTTTCATCCTCAGACAGATGGTTAGTTAGGAAGAACCATTCAGATTCTCGAGGATATGTTGAGAACTTGTTCAGTTGATTCTTAGAATTCGTAGGATATACCTTTACTTCTCGTGGAGTTTGCTTAATATATCAGTTCTTTTGAGATTTTGGGAAAAGTTGGAGATTGGGCTATCATCTTGTGTTACTTCCTTCTCTTGACAAGGTTTATAATGTGTTCCATGTGACGATGCTACGCAAATCTGTTTATGATTTTTCTCATGTATGCCTAAAGTTTTAGAGGATATTGAATCGAGTAAGTCTTAGGAGGAACATTCAGTTCAAGTGATTGATTCTAGAGTTCGAGAATTGAGAAATGAGAGTATTCCTTTTGCTCGAGCTGTATATAGAAAACATAATGTGGAAGAATCTACTTGGAAGCTTCGAGATCGAAATGGAAAGGAAATATCCTTGGTTATTTGATTCGTTTGGTAAGTTATCCTAAAATTCGGGATGAATTTTCTTTAAGGGGGAGTGATTGTAACGACCCCAAAATCACCCTAATTTTCTTAACTTAAAATGGAACTTTTATGTGCATTTTATGTTTTAGAAAATATTTTTATGACTTGCATATATTATTTGAGCATATGAGTTAGTTAAAGTGTTAGTAGAAATTTTGTTAAAAGGAATAAATGAGTTAGTTGAAACTTTAGGGTCCAAAGTGTAACTTTAAAGTTCAGGGGCTTAATTGTTGAAAATGAAAGTCGAGGGACCAAAGTGAAAAGTAGAAAATATCAAAAGGCTTCTTATCCTCCCATCTCTCTCCCTCTGTGTTTTACAAATTGAAAAGCGACAGTTTCTACGTTTTCTCTCGGGGTTAAAGACGAAGGGAGTATGTTCATCCTATTTTAATTTCTATCTTTTTATTTACTTCTCCGTTTTAAAAACTAATTATATAAAAATGATCAAGGTGTTGAGTAGGTCATTTCTACCCGAACAAAACATATTTCTGCGATACTTTTTCCGAAAATAGGTAAATTACTAATTCCCCTTAAATAGTAAAATGGTCATATTTTGCTATATGTGTGATATGTGGTGAAATTTATTGTGAAAAGAATTTATTTGTGATACTTGTTTATTTGGGACAAATGGAGTATAATTATACTGGGTAAATGACTTGGTTTGTATGCTTATATGGAGTATGTTTATATCCTGAGAATGTTAGTATAAGTGTTTGAAAGTATACTCCTACTTGTGGGACGGTAAAATATTAACTTGAGTTAAATGTTAAATAAGTATATTATAAAATTTATACTATTATTCTTGGGATGGGGAAATGAATGGAAGTATCCCTAAATAAGTATATTAGTATATTAGAAAAATTATACTAATACTTGTGGAACGGTGAAACGAAAGGAGTATAAATAATTTTGGGTTTTGGCCTGTCGAGTGTGTTGGGCGGCCGCCCAAATGGGGCGTGCGGCCGCACACCTATCTGGAAGATTTTGTTCTTAAGAAATCAGAATGTGTGCGACTGCACACCCTGTTTTGGGCGGCCGCACACTTTCCCCTGAATCTTATAGTTTGGTTGAGGTAAGGTATAGATGGTTAACTTTGGTTTAATCCTTGGGGTATTGTCTAGGACCAATATATGAGTGTCCTGGGATATTATCATGGTTAATGAGAAGGGTGTTCAAGTGTGTGCAAGAATGTATTGTGACCTTGAATCATGTTGTTGTAGACTCTTTGCGAGTGGTTCTTTATGTGCATCTTTGATGTGTTTGGCTTGGTTCATTATTTTAGAATCATTGCCTCAGTTGTTGTTTACCAAGTATTCATTACTGTGCTTCTTGTGAAAGTCCAGCTGGTCTTGTTGTGGAGTCAGGCAATGGGAGAATTATAGTGGTACAAGTAAGTTCACTATAAGGTTTTCCATTGGTACCTTCTGTGTCAGGCGGTGGGAGAATTATAGTGGCACACAAGCCAAGTTCACTATAAGGTGTCCACTGTGCCTTCTCTGTTTCCCCAGTCCAGATTAGCCTTGGATGGGATGAATTGCTTCCTTTGGTGAGCATTTGGGTTATGACTTTGTGTCATATTTCCTTCTCTGGTTACTTTGGTTCTATTGGTTATGGTTTGGTTTTCGGGATCCCGGCTTCAGCTATTTATGCTGCTCAGATGGTTTTCTCAGATGATATTCTCAGATGGTATTCTCAGATGGTTATGTTATTTCGGTAAACCTTGGCTTGGTATTCTTGTAGGAGTGTTTACTCCTACACTATGTGTTGTATGATGAGTTGGTCGTTATTTCCAACCGGTATGGGACGGTTGGCGATAGGGAGCCTCTCATGTTATGTGCTATATGCTATATGATTATTTGTTGATATAGTTTCTTTATGATTATCATATCAGCATGTAACGTAGTTGCATTTTAGTAGCTTACTGAGATTCATTCTCACCCCTTATTTGTTTACTATTTTAGATAAAGGCGAGTCCAAGGAATAGGATAATTGCACGGGAGGACGTTGTGGTGGTAAGAGTTTGGGATATGAGTTTTGTCAAGGTTACATTACATAGATGTATAACCTTTTGGGTAGAGTTTCCTTGACTTCATCATCTTGTAACACCTATATTTTAGATAATGTCGGTGTATGTACATTTGTATAAAAGTTTGTAAGCCTTCGGGCTAAATACTTTCGTTTGTGAAAGTGGTTTGAAAAGTTTGTTTGAAAGTTAGTGGAAGTCTTTGAACTTCAAGTGTGGATTTTGTTAAACTTTATGAAAGTATATTTCGAAAATTTTTCTAAAAGTGTTTTATAATGTCTTCCACTCGTGTCCCGAGCGTGGGGCCAAGTAGGACCACGGGTCTGGGGCGCGACAACTAGGAATTATGAACTCTTTCTTGTCTATGAGATCTTGGATGACATTGCGGAGGACAGAGCATTCCTTGGTGGTGTGGCCACTATGTTAGTGGTAGTAACAATGCTTGTGGTCGGCATGGTTGGGACGTATTGTCTTGGGTTTGTACCCTTGGAGAGGAGTAGCTTGCCCTTTGGCCTTGAGAGCTTCGAAGGCCTCGGTGATAGTCATGCCTTGGAGAGGAGTGTAGACACGATCATCTTGGAATTTCTTGCCTTGTGGAGGAGGAACCCTTTTGTAATTCCCCTTGTTGGTAGTAACGGCATTAACCGACGCCTCTTTGTTTGAGTTAGAGGCGGCCTTGTATCGGAAGCTAAGAGCATTTTTCTTGATTTCTTTGAGCAAGTCATCCATTCGGACCCCCGCTTCATACATTTGAGAGAAATCTGCGTAGCAATCCCTACTTAAATGGGTACGGAGATCAATCTTTAGACACTTGAGGAAGATGTCCATTTTCTCTTTAGTGTTAGGCCTCTCGACAATTTCCGCAAGTTTGTCATTCCATCTCCTTGTAAAATCAATAAAGGACTCATTGTCCTTTTGGGTGGTGTTCTCGAGCTCTTTCTTGGTTGGGAGATGAGTGGTGTTGCCTTGGTATTGACTCTTGAAGGCAAGCATAGCGGCATCCCAATCAAGACGGACTGTGAGCGGGAGAGTTGCATACCAATCCTTTGCCGCCCCCTCGAGAGTAAGAGGGAAGCATTGTGCCATAACTTTAGGAGAGACCTTCTTCAGAACCATAGCCCATATGTAAGTCTCGATGTGTGCCATAGGGCAAGAGTTTCCCTTGAAGTTGGTGATGTCGGGCATTTTAAACTTGTCGGGGAGAGCGGCCATGGTGCTCATGAGAATGGAGGACTGACAAAGGCTCGTATCGGGACTTTTCCCCAAGTTGAGGCCTTTGAAACGTTGATCTATGTAGGCTATAATTGAATAAACCATCTTGTGCTTATTGTTCTTGGTTCTTGGTTCCCCCATTTTCTTGGTGCGGGCACTGACATAGGGGCTTTCAAACAAGCCTTTGGTCCACTCGGACTCGTCATTGTCTTTCGTGTCTTTACCCTTGGCAAGCTTGGTGAGCTTCTCTTTCATTTGCTCTATTTCGGCCTCGTGGGCCTCCCTTTGATTGTCAAGATGGGATTACCAAAGATCATCCTTGTTTTGGGACTCTTTGTTAAGAGTGGAGACTTTTTCTTGGAGCACTTGGACCATAGCTGAGAGTTGTTCGATAGATATGGTGTTGCTGCTGCCGGTCATGGTTGCTGCTGGAGCTGTTAGAGTAATCACTTCACGAACTAACTGATTCGCTGAATCCCAGTAGACACGGTAAGTACCAATTGAACCTATATTGCAGAAGAGGCCCTTGTCATTCTTGAGTAACACTTTCGGTCCATGAAGAGGTTTGGAACACACAGTGGGCACACGACTCAAAACCACATAAATAAAAGACTCCATTTTTTTTATAAGTTGGAGGGACGGGATCCCTTTTGAGTTTCTAAGAAGATAATGGAATCGTCACACTAGTATATAGACCTTCTCGCGGTCCCATATACTCATCGGATTCCATCACACTTGTGAATCCTACACATGTCGGGATTAAACTAAGCTAATGTAGTAAAGCATACATGCGGGGACGGATCTTTTATTTTTGTCCATAATAACCACTTGGGGACGGAGTTTTATTTCATCCATGATAACCACTTGGCATGTATGTTTTGAAGACATTAGTTTAGGGAAATCTTGGCATATGAAAACCGACTTAGTCACGGAGTGTTAGACCCTAACTAGAATTGTATTGGCTTGTGCTCGGCTAATGAGAGGCTTAACTGTCATCCCTAGCATGTAGTCATGAACTACACCACGGGCTGAGGTTTACCGCTTCGAGAGAGTCAAGGTCGGGTGGAGCTTGAAACTCTCTAGGACGGGCCTCGACGGGTTTTGGGTTATGAACTTGTGTGACTCGATAGTGAGCAATTTATAAGAATTTGTGCATGTAGTGTGAGGTCCAACACGTGACAAAACATTTTTTACTTTTTTTTTTATGAAAGAAAATCAAATAAGCACATAAATTACAACTCTTGAATCACCCATGTGACCGATAAAACAAAATACGAAAGTAAAACAGTCCAAAGGTCCAAATTGGATCTGATGCAGGCAACTGTGCCCACACCCCCATCATTCTGCCATGTTCTGAAACTGTTCCTGTTCTGGAAAACCACCCAGAAGCACGCGCCTCTGGCCTATATTGTGGGATGAACTGCAGAGTGTATTGGAGGCTCCCGCTTCTGGGCAAACCTGTCAGATTGTTAGAATTTAGACTCAGGGGATTGCCCTGGTCTTGAATGTCTATTGGAACCCTTGCAGAAATGATTAGTGTAGAAGAAAGAAGAAGAATAGGAAGAACATTAAGAAGCGGGCGACTCTGGTCCTTGATGTGGGCCGCACGCGCCTTAGGCCAAGAAGGCCAGAGGCGCACGCTTCCCCCATCAGGAACCAGAATGCCCTTAAAATGTAGACTTTGATCAGAAACACCCCTCAAATCACCCCAGCGGAGTCGCCACTGTAGATACCCCGGGAGGCCACGACTTGGCTAGAGCGTGCGAGTTATCCTAGGATGTCTATCCGTGTTTTACTTTTTTAGAGTCGCCACCTATGTTTTAGAGGAACATAAGAAAAACCTAATATTTAGCCTAAGTTTGATACGAAAACATAGATTCTTGTTATGAGGTTCGGGGGTTAGGTTACGAGATGGAAAGTACTTAAACACCCATCTCGCCCAACTAATGTTGGTCTTGCTTGATCAAAGTCTACATAAATAAAATAATGTTCTTCCTATTCTTGACTATAATAAAAGGGGGTTTTAAAAGGGGTTTTTGGAATGTAGGGAGATAAGTCCTTGACTAGCTTCAATGGAGTGAAGTAGTCTTTGGTGTCATATCCCAAAATGTTTGGGTGATTTCACTTTTGATGAAATAAAAGAGAAGAAGAGAGATGAAGTAGAGAAGAGAGAAAGAAAAGTCTTGTTTACCTATCCTTTAAAATGACTCCAAGTTCTTCTTAGGAAAATGCCTTGAGAGTGATCTTTTGTATAGTTTTCTTGTGTTCAAAAAGTCCTCCTTTGTGCCAAAAAAGAAGTCCTTTGAATGTTCCAAAAAGAGAGTCCTTTTGAATTTCCAAAAAGAGAGTCTTTTGAAATGGAGGTGAAGTGGGGTTTTTATAGGTAAAAGAGATGTGTTTTTGGTGCCAAAACCAAGTCACAAAGATCAGTTTCCCGGGCAAATCATGTTAAAAGGAGCAAGGGAGGGATTCTTGGACAGAAATCTGTAACTGTGTGAATACCCCTTTCCGATGAAGCGACGCATGGGAAGTATCTTGTGATTATGTTTATTTATAAAAGGGAATATTCATAACGACATAAAATTTATGAGAGTCGCCACGCCATTTTAATTAAAGCCAAAATATTGAAAAAAGCATTTTAGTGGGTTCGGGGGTCAAATTACAACAAGAGAAGAATATTGAACGTTATCACTCCTATTGCCCGAATTGATCGGTTTTTCTATCATGATGCGGTGTATGTAGTGTGTTAGTGATTTAGACCAGATCAGAAGATTGCCTACGTTCCTCTCAATGTGAGAAGCTCAGGTCAGCGTAGTTCGCACATAATTAGAATGTGGAGAGAGAATAGGGATCATGCATAATGAAGAGGGAGGAGAAAGAAACATGCAGGATGATCACATCCTAGAATAATGACTATGCCATCAATGAGATTTCAATGAACATTCATCACATTCATCATGGGAGGATTATTGATCATGGGAGTAATTACCTAAAGTTTAGGGTTTAGAAATAGTTCCTAGATCATCCTTAGGTTGATGAACCCTAGATCATCATCGGCTATGAAATAACATGTAATTATGAAGATCGCAACCCTAAATATAGCATAAATAAGGTTTTAATCTATGAACACGAAGAACATGCGAAGAACATATTATGAACATATGAATGAACATGTAAAGCATATGAAGAAACTATGAATAAACATGTAAGAACATGAATATAAAAGATCTACATTAAAAAATGATGCAAGAACATGAAGAAAAAGTTAGAAAACTTACCTATGTTGGCAAGAAATAACCCTTGACCTCCTTGAGTGTTTGAGTGCTTAATTAGGGAGAAAATTGTGTTTAAGAACTCTAAAATTCGGACTTAAAGCTCTCAAAATCCGGATCCCAAACCAATGGCATGGAATGGGTTTATATAGTAAACTGAGGGGAAGATCTGACGGTCAGGATCATCCGGAGCAAGGTTGGCCGCCTGGCCATGATTGAAGACGGCGACAAGAGTGGCCGCGTGGCCAAGGTCGGAGGCGCAGCAAGGTTGGCCGCGTGGCCAAGGTTGCGGGCTGACGTGATTCCTAAGCTAGGGTTTCTGCATGGTTTAAGGAAACCATCTTTTGACCATATTTAGGGTGTTCTAGAATAATGAGACATATTTTGGGAATCTGGGACAAGTCTTTGCAAGGTTTCTAATTCCTATAAAGTCCTTGTATATTTGGGAAAGCCCTAATAAACTCATTTTCAGATCGGGTACTAACAGTAGCCCCTCGGCGACGCTTCTTGCAAGGCAATGGAGGGTCGACGATAAAAGAAGGATCCGTTCTGGAACATGAGTTTCAAAACAGATGAAAGGATCGATGGAACGGCTGAACCTTAGAGGCGATTACGTATCCACAGGGGAATCAAGCCAAACGTAGTTCAGATCTGATGGGAAATTGGGAATGATTGTCCACTGGTGGGGAGCAACATCTTCTGCTGGGGAGAAGTCTGATCTGTGGGAAAATGCATCTGCCGGGGAAAATGCAACTGCAGGGGATGAGAGATGACCATGTCGGTCGGGTGGCTAAACCTTTTCAGGTTTCCTACGTATCCTTGGAGGAATCAAGCCGGTCGTAGTTCATAGTTTTGGGGATAAAACGAGACATCGAACTTCTGCTGCGGATAACAAACCTACGGACCCTATCCTGTATGAAGACTGAACATTCGTTAGGGAAACGAGACATCAGACTCCTGCTGGGGATAACAATCTTACGGATACTATCTTGTATGAAGAACGAACATTCGTAAGCAATGAAGTCATTTGGGAAAAGGAGGTAAGAGGGATAATGGGACAATAAAGACTACGGCGTCTAAATAATCCCAAGATGGAAATAATAAATGCTGGAACTTTCACAACGGCCGCGATCATTCTAGGATGCACATGACGTAGAGGCTGACGGGTTTCTACAATCATATGAACACTAAGAAAATATTGGGGGATAACGAGACAATAAAGACTACGGATTCTAAATGTCCTCAAGGTGTAAGTGGTAACTGCCGGGGTAAACGTAATCAGAAACGGATGGGTTCCTGCCGATCGCGCTAAAATAATAGATGCTGGATCTCTCGCAATTAGAGACGAACGGGTCTCTGCCAATCACGATCGATCTAGGATGCGCATGACATAGAGGCGGACGGGTCTCTGCAATCATGTGAATCATAAGCAAATATTTGGGGCACACACGAGGTAGAAACGGACGGGTTCCGACCATCGCGGTGAAGATGGGAAAGAAAATGGAAATTTTAAGGTCAAAATTTCAAGGTCAAAATAGGCTAGGGGCGCCTAAAATGAACAAAGAGAAAAAGATTAGGGGTAAAAATGAGATTTTGTCTGAAAGGACAAGGTTGGCCGCGTGGCCAAGGTCACTGAATTGCAATAGTGGCCGCGTGGCCGAGTACGCTGAGTGGTCAGATCTCCTTCACGCGGATCGCTGATCTGACGGCTGGGATTGCGAGGGCAGAAGTGGCCGCGTGGCCAAGGTCGCCGTCGGGCTGACTCCTTGGTCACAGCGCCAGAAACCCTCCCTCTTCTCCTTCTTTTCTTCTTCCTTCTTCTCCTTTCCACCATTGTTTATTTAGAGAGAGAGAATTCAAGCTTTAGAGAGAGAAAGCTTGGATCCGATAGTTTTTGAGAATTTTACTTTGAATACTTTGGATAGCATGGCGGATTGGATTAACGAAGCCTTGTTTGGGGGTTTTCTGGGCCAAGGTGGATATGTGCCTCCACAACAAGAACAAGAACAGTGGCATGGCAATCCTCAAGGTGAGGGAAATGTAGGGGCTGGCCTAGGAGCGGGTTTTGAAGCGGCGCCCTTGATACCACGGGGCGGTTTGAGACCACGAGCGGCGACTCTGAACTTTCACGACGGCCTTCTTCGGTCAACATTTGATCAAGACTATGATTTCTACATCGACTCGGAGCGTCACTGGTCGATGGGCCTTCCGGAGACACGAGAGGTAAATTTCAAATTTTTGCTCCTCTCATTTTCACATTTTTCGCACTTTTGTACAAAATATATATTGCTAGAATCGTAATTTGCTAGAAATGTAGATTGCTAGAAATGTAAATTGCTAGGAGTGTAACATACCTGTGCTGTGTTTACCTGCAGAGGATCAAGGCTCGTGGGTCCACAGTGACTGTGGGCAAACTGTGGGCGTCTCTGCCGGAGGGACCGGGCGGTTTGCGTGCTCGTATCGAGGCTATGGGGTTTGGCCCATTCTTTGACAGTGTCCGCACGGTTGGGGGCACCTTGAAGGTGGCGGCGGTGATAGAGGTGTGCAGGGAGTTCTGGTGGGACACCACCCATACCTTCCACTTCAGTTGGGGAGATATTACCATCACGCCGACGGATTTTGTGGCTATCACGGGGTTGAGGTTCACTGCTACCCCTTTGCCTTTTGATGAGAGCTTGGCGGAGCGGCGGGACTATAGGCAGGCTCTGTTGGGGGTTGACACTGATCTGGGAGGAGGTGTCAAGGGTTATGGAGTGGAGGCCGGGAAGGTGAACCGTTTGGTGGAGATGGCTATTGAGGCCTTCGGTAGGGGAGAGTATGATTTGGATTGCTTGGTCCGGCTGTTCTTATGGTACAGCTTTTCAGAGATCTTGTTTCCCAGTGGGGCTACTGTCTGCAGGTACTCACTCTAGGGGCTTTTGTGGACTTGGACTAAGTCGGTGGGATTTCTTGGGGTGGAGCTGGTTTGGCTGAGATTTACCGGGCATTGGACCATTGCTCGAGGGCTAGCTCGTCAGCCTTTGACGGGTTTCAGTTCGCATTTGAGGTATGCTCTTGACTGCTCTTCTTTTCACTTGTTGGGATTTCTGCTCTATCTTTTGGTCTGAAATGTTTCTCTCATTATATGCACAGGCGTGGGTGTACGAGATCTTTGGCGTCGCCCCTTTTCAGTTGGTGATGAGTGCCAACAAGGTTGTTCCCATCATGTCGTACTGGTGCAAGAGAAACAGGGCTCCTCCCCACAGAAACCGGGATAGGAAGACGGTGGATGCTGCCGATCTGAGGAGGGCTTTTGCGATGTCTGAGCCTGTCGGGGTCAGGTTTTACCCATGGAGTCCGGCTAATGAGGCTTCGGTGGGTCCCTATGTAGTGGAGTTGACCGCTTCTAGGGTTCTGCTTGTGGGTCTCACCGGGGAGGCCATGTATCTCGGAGAAAGGGTGGTTCGTCAGCATAGGGCTGGTGCGTTACCGTGGGCTCCTTATGACCCTCCTCGGGATATGCTCCGTCCTGCGAGGTTGGCAACTTTCTTGGCTCCCACTCCGGCAGAGCATTACAGGGGGAGTGACGACTACGCCGGCTATGTGCGGACTCGGTTGATCAGCCCACATGTACGGGCTAGGATGTTGTCCGGAGAGGGGTCGAGTTCGGCCCGTTATGTAGGTAGGAGTCGGCCTTTGGTTGACATGCCCCTTCACTCGAGTAGCGTGATAGTGATGAGGGGCGGCCGGGAGGTGGAGCTTAGCTTAGAGCCGACTGATGTAGATCTTGTTGAGGAGACTTTTGATCCTCCGCCTGACGCTGGGGTATGACCTTATGATTTATCTCAGTCATGCACACACACACTCGTTGTTTCTTTCTGTATCACAATCTCTGCCTTTGGGCTTCTTTCAGGTGACTCGGGAGGAATATATCCGTTCAGCTCGGCGGGAGAACGTGTTGATGCGCTTACTGAGGGAGGCGTACCATTCATGTACTTGTCAGAGGGACGATGTTGCGTCACCCCAGCGTCGTGAGCGGTCTCCTAATGGTGCGGCTCTTCTCACACTGGTGGTCGAGCGGTCCGGGGATGGAGTTCGGGTGCTGCTCTCGAGCTTTAGCGCGGCGTGGAGACACCACGGAGGAGGATTCTGATTAGGCGGGGCCCCTCTTTCCATTTTTATTTCCTACACTGTTAGCTAATAGAGACAAATATGTACTGGACACACATTTAACATGCATGTAAATATATTAATGAACTAAAATGAGAATGATTTTGTGACAACCTATCTGTACAGACTAATTATTTTACAATGCTCCTAATTTTTATACAATGCATGAGCCTCAGGGAGGGACAGTACGTTGTTTGCATGGATCCGTTGCGGAGTGGGAGTAACGATCTGCGATTTCTGCATGGGGGCAAGAGTGGCCGCGTGGCCAAGGCAAAGTCGGCCGCCTGGCCAAGAGAAATAGTGGCCGCGTGGCCGAGGACAATTGTGGCCGCGTGGCCAAGTCTGCCGCCGACTCTGGTTTTCCTTTTCCTGGCAAGAATTGGAGTTTGTGTACTATTTAAGGGGAGTTTGTGTTGCCTTAGAATTCGTACCAGTCACTTTTTTGAGAAATTTAGAGTTCCAATCACCAATTTTCTTGATCTTTGCCATGGATCATGAGGCTAGGATTACAATCTCTTTATAACCTCTTTGGAGAAATGGGTTGCCAAACTTTCTGGTTCTAGCCGTAGGAAACTTGATGAACGGTATGGGATAAAGTGTCTTTGGTCAGTTTTGCACATGAACTCCAATACCAACCTTTTACAAGCTTGTGGGAAGTTTTGGAATGATACCCTCCATGTGTTCAACTTTTCATTCAACGAGATGACACCCATGTATGAGGACATTGCAGCGCTTTGCGGCTACGAAGGGAAGGGTAAAGTTGCCTTGCCTTTTGACTTTGTTTGCTTGAGGGACAAGTTGATGACCTTTGGCGTGTCTGTGGAGGACTTTGATAGGTATGCTAGGGGCGTCTATGTTGACCTTTCTTGGATGCCACAACACTTTATGCACATGGACGTGGCTTCTGACCGTTCTTTGGACCATCTTGACTATGCTTGTTTGCCTCTATTCTCATCCCCTCTGAGGTTGGGTTTGCCAGTGAAGGGTGCTTGGGCATGGTAAATTCCGCTTGTATAGGCTATGACATTGTGCCGGCTATCCTTGGAGAGATGCTCTGTGGGATTCCCCATCTCGCGGCTTATGGTGGGATGCCCTGTGGTAGTGATAGGCTCTTGACTATGTGGTTGCAAGAGAGGCTTCGCGTCAACAAACTGGTGGTTCTCTGAAGGTGGCTCCATGGATGCACCGTATTAGGGGGATGGCGGAGCGGTTTGAGGGTATGACTCTCAAAGGTTGGGAACAGTATTTGGCAGAGATGGTGACTGATGACATTCAATGGGTGGTACCCCATTGGCACATTCATTAGGTGGGGGAGAAGCAAGTAGGACTTCACATGATCAAAGTTCCGACACTCTCTGGGACTACCTTTTACTACCCCGCTAGAGTGCTTCGTCAGTATGGTTTGGTGCAGACCATCCCAGAGGGTTGGGACAAGGAGAGAGATGATTTTCCTTTTGGGATACTTCAGTTGGATGACAGTGCTTCGGTCCTTCTCTCTCAGATATGGGGTGAAGCTGGTTTTAGCCGTAGGACCTTCATCACCCCCTCTAGCAACACCTACCTGTCACGAGAGTACTTGGATTGGTATATGGGGAGACTTGGGCATGCGGAGCAGACTCTAGAGACCCTAAGGGGCACTATTTTGGGATCCTGTGCTCCAAGTTTTTCATTGAGAGTTAAGGAGGCTGAGGCTTATGAGAGGAGGATGAGCAAAAGTGTGGCCAACGGGAATGGAGATGGAGTGGGGGCATCCAAGAAGAGGAAAAGCGAAGAGGTTCCTATCGGCAAGGCTAAAGGTGTTAGCGAGTTTGAGAGGAGATTTTGTGAGAAACCTAAGAAGAAGAAGGTTCGCCGTGGACAGAGCAAGAAGAAAGAGACCGAGGGCACAAATGGCACTAAAGAGTGATCCCGAGCGTCTCTCCATAGTCGTTGCAGACACATTAGTTTAATTTAGTTTACTTTTGTTTTAGTTTCAATTTCAGAATAGGTTATTTACTCAAAAAGTATGCCGAGCTTAGACTCATCAAATAAGTGTTAACATGCAATGACTATGGAAATAAAAGTTTTTGCTTTCAGAAAATACAACTTCTATCTTTATTGCTCTGTGACAGGATTTGGATGTTTATTTGTTTTTTAGACCGCACCTTTTGAAAGGCTGCCTACGTTCCCCTTTTACAAATAGGACTAAGGGGCTCAGGTCATCGTAGTTCACTCCAGTCGGACTAGAATTATTTTAGAGAAAGGGAAGATAGAAGGGGGAATGCTCTAACTTTTGCCTAGACCCCCTTGCGGGTTTTTCAGTCTAGCGAGTTTTGTACGCACCCTTATTTTGCATAGACCGCCCTTTGCAGGTTTTCAGTCTATCGGGCTTCTTTTTGCGATTTTTTTTTTTTTTTTTTTTTTTGTAGAAGGGGGTTGTACTAGTCGAAGTAGCGTCTGAGCTTGCTGATGTTGACTGGTTCCTTGAGCGGGCTGCCATCCAAATCTGCCATTCTGTCTAGTCTTGTGGCGCGCCTCGAGCTTTGGTCATTGCGTTGCTTCAAATCCTCTATTTCTCTTGAGATGTCTTGAATCGTTTCTGCAGTCAGGTGCGAGAGTACCTCTGGGCCGTTCCTCACATAAGGCTCGATTTCGTAGTCTAAGTTTTTGCTTTCCCTATAGAACCAAAATCCTCTCACGCCGGTGAGCACGTTCTCGTCCATCAAGCCTTGGATTCTCCTTTGTAGAGCAACACAGTCGTTGGTGTCGTGGCCTTCGTCTTGGTGGTAAGAGGAACTTTTGGTAGGTTCAAATGGTTGAAGGGGTGGTAATTCGGAGAGGAGTGAATGTTCTCCTAGAGGCTGCATCTTGCCCATTTGTCTCAGTTTGTCGAACAATTTTGCGAAAGGGGTCCTGTGAATACGTGTGTTTGAAATTGGGAATATTCATAGTAACATTAAAATATGAGAGTCGCCACGGCCGTTTTAATTAAAGCCAAAACATTGAGAAAAAGCATGTTTATGGGTCGGGGGTCAAATTACAACAAGAGAAGAATATTGGACGTTATCACTCCTATTGCCCGAATTGATCGGTCTTTCTATCATGATGCGTGTATGTAGTGTGTTAGTGATTGAACCGGATCCGAAGATTGCCTATGTTCCTCTCAATGTGAGAAGCTCAGGTCAGCGTAATTCGAGAAGAATTTAGAATAGGCAGAAGAATCGGGATCATGCATAATGAGGGGAATTACCTAAAGTTTAGGGTTTAGAAGTAGTTCCTAGATCATCCTCGGGTTGATGAACCCTAGATCATCATCGGCTATGAAATAACATGTAATTATGAAGATCGCCACCCTAAATATGCATAAATAAGGTTTTAATCTAGAATATGATGAATATGCGAAGAACATATTATGAACATATGAATGTCATGAAGAAAATATGTAAAGATGTTAGGAACATGAATATTATGAACAACACATGAATAAACATATTAAGAATATGAATATTATGAAGAACACATGAAAACATATTAAGAATATGAATATTAAAGATCTACATTAGAAATAATGCAAGAACATGAAGAAAAGTTAGAAAACTTACCTTTGTTGGCAAGAAATAACCTTGGATCTTCTTGGGATTCTTGAGAGTGTTTTTGGAGGCTTGAATGACTTGATTTGGGAGCAAAATCGTCACGTGAGAGCTCTAAAATTCGGATCCCCCATTATGAGGCAAGGGAGGTCTTTAAATAGGAAACTGATGGAGAGATCTGACGGTCCAGATCATCCGGGGCGGATGTGGCCGCGTGGCCAAGATGGAGGGCGGCGGCGAAAGTGGCCGCGTGGCCATCGTTGCGCGCTGACTTGAAATTCAGCTAGGGTTTTACTGTTCATACAAAGCAACCCTAAATGTCCATATTTAATGTTTTCTATAACATTGAGCTATTTTTGGGAATCCGGGACAAGTCTTTGCAAGGTTTCTAATTCTATAAAGTCCTTGTATATTTGGGAAAGCCCTAATAAACTCATTTTCAGATCGGGTACTAACAGTAGCCCCTCGGCGACGCTTCTTGCAAAGCAATGGAGGGTCGACGATAAAAATAGGAACCGTTCTGAAACATGAGTTTCAAAACAGAGGAAAGGTAGGGAACGGCTGAACCTTGGCAGGCGACCTACGTATCCGCGGGGGAATCAAGCCAACATAGTTCAAATCTGATGGGGAAATTGAGGATGATTGTCCTCTGATGGGGAGCAACGCTTTCTGCTGGGGAAAATGCACCTGCTGGGGATGAGAGATGACCATGTCGGTCGGGTGGCTGAACCTTTTTAGGTTTCCTACTATCCTTGGGGAGGAATCAGCCGGTCGTAGTTCGAAGGGATTAGGGAAAACGAGCCATCGGACTTCTGCTAGGGATAATAAACCTACGGGCACTATCCTGTATGAAGAACGAACATTCGTTAGGAAATGAAGTCATTTTGAAGCAAGAGGGATAATGGTACAATAAAGACTACGTTGTCTAAATAATCCCGAGGTGGAATATAAACGCTGAGGTAAGCGCAAACAGAAACGCCCGGGTTTCTGCCGATCGCGCTAAAATAATGGATACTGGTGTAGATACCCCGGGGAACCACGGCTTGGCTAGAGCGGTGAATTATCCTAGGATGTCTAACTTGTTTTAGATTGTTTAGAGTTGCCACCTATGTTTTTAAAGGAACATAAGAAAAACCTAGAAATAGCCTAATTTATGTACAAAACCAGAGATTCGGGAAAGAAGGGTTCGGGGGTTAGGTGACGGAGTGGGAAGTACTTAAACACCCACTCCGCCCCGCTTACGCGGGTCTTGCTACTATTGGTGTTCTGATATTTACATGTCCTTCAATTAATTAAATAGAAATGTGCTAACAATTGTGATGAGAAGAAGAGGGGAAATAAAGGGGAAATAAAATAGAATTGTTTTATTTATTTAATGATAAAGATTACATGTGCCAAGTAATGTTAAAGAATTACATTAAGAGATGAGAAGAAATTAACATGGTGAATTAAAGTTGAGATTAAAATGTAGGGAGATAACCTTAACTAACTTCAATATGTGAAGTAGTCATGTTGGTCATGTCCCATTAATGGGGATTGCATACATTGACTAGAACATGAATAGAATAAAAAAAGGAAGACTTGTACATTTAGAAAGAAGACTTCAAACTTGGACTTGAAAATGATGTTGTTTGTGTAGAGATTTTGTGTAGAGTTTCGTTGCGTAAAACTCTTGTTGGGAGAATTTGTGTAGGGAAAATGATATAGAATTTGTGTAGAGAGAAAGTTCCAAGTCCAAAAAAATGAGGTCCTTTTCCAAGGTAGGAGATGATGGTTTTTATAGGTAAAAAGAGAGGGAAATGATGGAGGGAAAGATGATCATCCATGTGAAATGGAATTGACCAATCAAAAATAAGATAAATAAAATAATAAATAAAAGAAATAAAAGAAAATAAATAAAATAAAAAGGAATATTTTGTTTTAATGAAAAGGCTAGAAGTGTGGGATTGGGAGTTAATGAGAAAAGGGGGGATGAATGTGGATGTAAAAAGATGGTTTTTGTGATCAAGAAAGATGTTTGTAAATAAGAAAAGGGACGAAATAAGGTGCAATCCGTTACTGCCATATCGGACAGCGCGCGAGTCCCGCCTTTGGGACCGGAGGCGCGCGCGGCCCGTTAGCAGTGCCGGAAGCGCGCGATTCTAAAAAATGACAGAAAGGCAGAAATGACTCTAAAATTAATTCTGTTATGCAGTTCAGTCCAAAACTAACGGAATCAGTTAGGAACTTAACCGAAGTAACAGAAATCAATGAAAATAAGTTAAATAAAAATACTTTGTATGCAATCGGGGTGAGAGGTCCAAGGCGGGGTGTCTACAGAGCCCCTCGCGACGTGGATTGCGAAGCAAAACGCGTCGACGAAAGAAAGCAACCGCCGAGGACTCGACAAGAAAAAACAAAGACTCGATAAAGCAGGAATTTGAAATTACAAAGGATAGAAATGCACTCCCTGTGTGAGCGACTTTTGCTGATGGAAGAGGTATGGTGATTTTGAGCGGTCCACCATGGACTAAAATTGGTGCGCGGTGCGGCATATTCTGATGCGCTGTGCGGCGGTATGGTGATTTGAGCGGTCCACCATGGACCAAAATGGTGCGCGGTGCGGCATATTCTGATGCGCTGTGCGGCACTTGTTGATTCTGGTGCGCGGTGCGGCATATTCTGATGCGCTGTGCGGCACTTGTTGATTCTGGTGCGCGGTGGCGGTGCGGCATATTCTGATGCGCTGTGCGGCACTTGTTGATTCTGGTGCTCTGTGCGGCACCTGGTGCTCTGTCCGGCACCTGTTATGTGTATACTTTGCAGATATACGTGCTTGTGTGAGATGTGAAATAGGAATTGCAAGAGAAAATTGTGATTGTGGTGTGATATGTGATTTGAAAGCACCTTTGTAATGAGAGAAGAAGTAAGAATGTAGAAAGTGATCTTGTGTACGGTGTGATTTTGAGGAAAGCATTAGATGTATTCATACCTTCCTTACCATTGCTGCTTGAGTGGGAGATGGATTCTTGATGTCCGCGGAGGATGCTTTGATGGAGAATGTCCATTCTTTAGATGTTGATGAGAGAATGCCCTTGATGTTGGGTTGGCGAGATGGTATTCTGGATGATGGGTTGGTCGTGCCAAAAGGCTGCCTACGTATCCCTTTAAGAGAATCAGACCAGCGTAGTTCAAGGATGATGGAGAACGCTGGAGGAGAGGCTAGGAGCAAAGCAAAGTAAAGCACATAATTTTGCACATAGAAGGAGAAAAGAAAGAATTTTTTTTTTTTTTTTTTTTTAGTTCGTGGTGAACCATTTTAACCATTGTGTGCTGTGAAGCCAACCCAAGATCAAGTCATGTTCAGTCGAAGTCTGGATTGCCTCGCTTGAATTCTGTTGTCGCTGGTGTGCCAACGAAGATTGATGTCTAGCCCCAAGAGATTTGTCGGTTATGGGGCTTCAAAAAGGCGTTTGATGCCGAGATGAGGGTTTGCTGATTGTAAAGCCCCTAGAATGCCTTTGATGCCAAATTTTGAGGGACTTGCATAGCTCCAAGATAAATCAGCTCTTGGACCATTCGAGTAAATCGCCCTTTGTTGTTGTAGTGAGCAAGCCCCAAGAGGAGATCGTTGATGCCAAGCTTCGAGAAATTTCTAAGCCCCAAATGTCATGGACTTTTGATGGCGGGATGTGAAGACCTTTCATTGTAAAGCCCCAAATTATCTCGTGATTGGCTCGGCATTGAGAGCGGATGTACCGTTGGGTAGAATTCTTGATAGAGATCCCCTTCTTGCTCTTACTGGGGAGATGAATGGCCTCATTGTGGTCGATACCCAATGGCTGAGGGCTTATATCAAAGGATGCAGTAATGTCTTGCGGTGCCGTCGAGTCGCAGAGGATAAGGTCTGGTGTGATAAAGTCCCAATAAGTATGCTTGCTTGACTCTTCTTGAGTTGAACTAATGACGGATCTTTGGATGCAACTAGTGCTGTGGCCCAACTTTATCTGAGCTGCACCTTGTGCTTTTGATCTTGGAGAAGGGGGTGCTGAATTGCAGAAACATTGGGATTGGCCGTGGCATTTCCCGCTATAACCCTGTTTTGATTAGAGTTTAGCATATTGAATCTTTTTCCTTTTCTCTAAGACTTCCTTCAAAATCTCGCTTTGAAAGTTCTAACAAAAATCATCAACTTCATTCATAACATCGGAGTCTTCATTTAAAACCAAAAGGCCTTTGACTTGAAGTGTTGAGAGACCCTTGAATCTTGATTGTTCTCATGGAGCCATAAGACTACTCCTAAATTGCGTTGCTTGAGTATTGTTGCCCAAAAGACTGTCGGTCGCGAAGCCCTAATACTGCCCTGTTGAATTACTGAATGCCGTAGCCCAAAAGATTGTATATTGAGAAGCCCGTTGAGACCTTCGGTGCCGAATTGAGGAAGCTTCCAATGTTGCACATGACTTGGCTGGGATACTGCTTGGGAGTTAATTGTTCTTTGCCGAGGGAGCCTTTAAGACTTGACCGTAGCCCCTAGAGTGCCATCATTGATTGCGAGAAAGGTCCATCCTTGATTGGGGGAACGAGCATGGGCACACGCGACAAGAGGGCCTTTTGACACCACTTTTGGGAGACTTTGAGGATAGTCTCACACATCTTTCTCGAACATAGCCTCTAGGGTGTATTGATTGTCAAGTGAAGCAAAAGAAGTCCTTGTCCTTGAGTCACATAGCCCCTAGGGCGTCACCATTTGTTGACCAAAGCAAGAGTGACTCATCCTCGTGCGAGGGAACAAACATGAAAGGATATGTCAAGAGCTACTCCATTTCTCGGGAGGCCTTTCGGCGTACTTTAGAAGCACATTCTTGAAGAAGCTTGAAAACTGAGACACATGTTGTTGCTATTTGCTGCCCAAGCCAATTGACTAGCTATGGGTTATTTGTGTAACCTCGTGCCCTTTTGTGATGGGCTCGTTCTCGGATGGGTCTTGGTTAACACGAGCCTTCTTTTCATGAACCCAAGAATGCACCTGCTGGAGAATGATACCAATAACCCAAAACAACATTTGATGGTCATATCTTGTCGAGCCTTTTGCAATCCAAAGTTGACTCGGTGGGGAATTGACTTGCTGAGGAATTCAATGTAGAACTTGTCTTCTTTAGAGGCCGGGGATCTCCATTTCTCTTTCCCTTCTCTCTCTCACTCTCTCATGTTTTTTATGACGCACCCTGTTTTTTGCCTAGACCGCCCTTTTCGGGTTTTCAATCTAGCGGGCATCTCTTTTGCGTCTTCATTTTGACTCGATTAATGAGGAAGTGTGCATTGACTCTAGCTGAGGAGATAAGACATGTGATTTTGCGGTGGAGACCTCTTGTCACTAAAGGTGAGTGACATTGACTTGACTAGGGAAGTGTCCCTAGTATTGACATGTATTTTTATTGAGTTGAATGACTCGCGAAGGCAAGTAAGTCATTAAGAGAGAAGAGAAGGAAAGCCCCAATTTAATTGCAAGAAATTGGGAGGTATGCAGAAAGAATAGAAGTCCCTAGACTCGACAAGGAACGCGAAATGATTCAAATCTAAGAAAGTTGTTCAATCTTTTGGTGATTAATTCATTGCAAATGAATCGTACAAAGATGTCTTGACAAGTTCGAGATGAAGCCATCACCATAACGCGCTAGGACTAAACATATCTTCTTTCTTGCATGAGACCGGACCCGCAGGTTGCCTACGTTCCTCCAGTGTAGAGGCTCAGGTCACGTAGTTCTTGTGGATCCTCTATTCTTCGTGATGGAATTGTTGCTCTGTAGCTTCGTCCTTTGTTGGTGGATGATGATGTTGATCTTCTTTGATTGAGGGGGATTTTTTTTTTTGTGTGCTCTAACTTTTTCCTAGGTTGATTTGATGGTTTCAACCTAGCGAGCTCTCTTTTTTTTTTTTTTTTTTTTTTTTAATCCCCCTTTGAAAACTTTGCTTGACTTCTTCATGATTGTTGCTCCACCTTGTTTGTCTTGGCTTCGTCGTTGATCCCTAGGCGTTCAAGTGATGGCCTTGTTCTAAAACTTGTTTAGACATTTTTTTCATCATTTTGCCAAGAATTAGATCGAACAAACTTGGAAGAGTGTATGAGGACAAGAACGACTTTTATTTGATGACTCAATGACTCGAACATTTAAAATAGGACGAGAGAAAACATTAATGCACACAAAGAGGACTTTTGACTCTTTTTTTTTTTTTTTTTTTTTTTCCTACTACTAGGTAGAGAAAGAGAAACGGAGATTTTGTCGTCGTCCTCTTTGTTGAAGCCCCATTTCAAAACCAAGCCACTTCTTTGATGATTGCTCTTCACCCACGGTAAATTCGCCGTTGTCGATCAAATCTTGGATGATGTTTCGGAGAAGGAAGCACCCTTCGGTAGTGTGGCCACTATGCTGTGGTAGCCGCACCATTCACCATGAGCATGATTTTTCAGTATCGCCTTCGGCTTGTACCCCTCCAAAGGTTTGATCTTCCCTCTTGCCACCAAAAATTTCAAATGCCTCGGCTTGGGTTACTCCTTGGAGAGGAGTGAAAACTCGGTTGTTGGTGGTACCTTTGTAGCTTTTGAGGTCGGGCCACTTGAGCATGCTTTATCATTGAACTTTGCTTTGCTGTCGGTGAGCTCTTGCAAATGGGCTTTGAGTTCGGAACCTATTCCTTGTGAATTCTTCTTTCATAATCAAGACGGGCCTTGAGTTCGGAAACCTCTTCTTTGTGAATCCTCTTGTCGATATCGAAACGGGCTTGCCACAAATTGTCTTTACGGCGGGCATCCTCGACATCCTATCCATTTGTTCCCCCATTGATTTCATTATGTTGAGTAACCCTCGTGGATACGAAATCATTTACACCGTTGTTGTTGTTGCCGTTGGAAGCCATTGGACCTATTGAAAGAGACACGGTTGATCTTAGGTTGGCCCCACAAATACCTTTTGAGTAATATGATTAAACCCACAAACAAGGAAAAAGACTCAACCACATAGAGAAAATGACTTTTTTTATTTATGTATTTACAAAGTCGGAAGGACGGAGTCCTTTTGGGGTTTCTAGAAAAAATAGTGAATCGTCACACAGTATAATAGACCTTCTCATCGCGGGTCCCATATACTCATCGGATTCCACCACGCTTGTGAGCCCTCCATGTGTCGGATTAAACTAAATAATGTAGTAGAATCATACATGCGGGGACGGATTTTATTTTCGTCCAAAATAGCCACTTTGGGGACGGAGTTTTATTTCGTCCATTGCAACAAATTGGCATGTAT
>JAOWBW010002141.1:0-120648 GCA_026119855.1 Campanula takesimana
TATTCTTAGCTATTTCTTATAAATAAAATATATCTTTTATTTATTATTTGATTTTCTCTTATTATTTATTTATTTTCTATTGGTTGAAAAGGCATCTTTTCCTCTCTCTTTTCTACCTATTTAAACCTCTCATTTCTACCTTAGAAAAAACCCACTTCTCTTCTCTACAAAAACTATACACAACTTCTTGGACTTCAACTTTCTCTACACCTAAACTCTACACAAATTATCCCAACAAAATTTCTCTACAAAAACACTACACAAAGTGTTGCACACAATTTCTCTACAACAACTCCATCTCCAACTCAAGATTTGAAGTTCTTACTTTCTAAAGGTACTTTATTCTTCTTCTCTTATTTATTTGTCTTAGTCAATGTATGCAATCCCCATCATGGAAATGACTAAATGACCACTTTATTACATTAAAGTTGGTTAAGGTCATCTCCCTACATTTCAATCTTTACTTCAATTTACTATTCTTCTCTTAATGTAATCTTTAGCATAAATTAATCAATAAAACAATTCTCTTTTATTTCCCTTTGCAATTTCCCTTTTTCTTTATATTGTAAATTGTTAGCACTATTTAATAAAATAAGGACATTTAGCATTAGAACATCACTAGTAGCAAGACCCGTAAGCGGGGCGGAGTGGGTGTTTAAGTACTTCCCGCTCCGTCACCTAACCCCCGAACCCTTCTCTTCCCGAATCTCTGGTTTTATACATAAAATAGGATATTTCTAGGTTTTTCTTATGTTCCATTAAAAACATAGGTGGCGACTCTAACAAATAAATCAACAGACATCCTAGGATCCTTCCACCGCTCTAGCTAAGTAGTGGGATCTCCCGGGGTATCTACAGTGGCGACTCCGCTGGGGACAACTTAGAGGGTTAAACTTGCGTTTCTACTTTTGGTGTTCTTTTATTCTGTTTTCTGGGCATTCTGGTAAAAAGGGTTGGAAGCGTGCGCCTCTGTCCTTCTTGGCCTAAAGCGCGCGCGTCCGACCCCAATTACCAGAATCGCCCGCCTTCCTTCTTGTCCTTCCATTTCATGTTTCTGTGCTAACAATTACTGCAGGGTAAAGTTTTATTATTTAGGGTCAAGGCAGTCCCTTGATATGAATTTGCAGGTTTTACCCAGATTCGGGCTCCTCTGCCCCTCTTTGTCTAACGCGCGCGCCTCCCGAGTAGGCAGCCCAATGCGCGCGCTTCTGGGCATTTTTTAGAAACAGAACAGTGCACAGAAACAGAACAGTTTTGATAGTGTGTGGGCACCGGTCCTGCACATAAACTCTTTTATTTTCTATTTATTTTATCGGTCACACGGGTGATTCGAAAGTTGTAAATATGTGCTTATTTGTTTTTTTTCTTCTCTTTAAAAAATAAAAATAAAAAATAAAAAAATATTTTGTCACTTGTTGGACCTCACACTACATGCACTAATTCGTATCAATTGCTCACTATCGAGTCGCAAAAGTTCATAACCCCAAACCCGTCGAGGCCCGTCCTAGAGAGTTTCAAGCTCCACTTGACCTTGACACTCTCGAAGCGGTAAACCTCAGCCCGTGGCATAGTTCATGACTACATGCCGGGAGTAACCTTAAACCTCTCTTTAGCCGAGCCCAAGCCAACACAATTATATTTAGGGTCTAACACTCCGTGACCAAGTTGGTTTTCATGTGCCAAGATTTCCCTAAACTAATGTTTTAAAATCATACATGTCAAGTGGTTATCATGGACGAAATAAAACTCCGTCTCCAAGTGGTTATTATGGACGAAAATACAAAATCTGTCCCCGCATGTATGCTTTACTACATTAATTTAGTTTAATCCCGACACATGTAGGTATCACAAACGTGGTGGAATCCGATGAGTATATGGGACCGCGAGAAGGTCTATATACTAGTGTGACGATTCCACTATTTTTTTCTAGAAACTCCAAAAAGGACTCCGTCCTTCTAACTTTTGTAAATAAATAAAAAAAAAAAAGTCTTTTCCTTTATGTGGTTGAGTCTTTTCTCTTGTTTGTGGGTGAAATTATTTTATTCAAAAGGTGTTAGTGGGCAAACCTAAGATCAACTGTGTTCTTCCAATAGGTCCAATGGTCTCAAACGGCAACAACAACAAGGGTGAGAACATTTCCGTGTCCAACAAAAATCTTTTCAACATAATGAGAGCCATGGGGGAACATATGGATAGACTTGCAGAGGATGCCTGCCAAAAAGACGATTTGTGGCAAGCCCGTTTTGATCTCGAGAGGAGAATTCACAAGGAAGAGATTTCCGAACTCAAGGCCCGTCTGCAAGAGTTCACCAACAACAAGGCAAATGCCAATGGTAAAACATGCCTAAGTGGCCCGCCCCTCAAAAGTCAAAAAGGTGCCGCCAACAACCGAGTTTTCACTACTCTCCTAGGAGTAACCCAAGCCGAAGCATTTGAAACTTTGGTGGCAAGAGGAAATATAAAGCCTTTACAAGGGTACCAACCCAAGACGATCAACGCCAACCATGCCCATCACAAATATTGTGGCTACCACCAACATAGTGGCCATCTTACCGAGGAATGCTTTGTCCTCCGTAGCATCATCCAAGATTTGATCGACAATGGTGAATTTCCTGTGGGTGAAGAGAAACCGTTAGAGAGTGATAACATGCAAGAACTCATCAAAGAAGAGGCTTGGTTTTGAAATGGGGCTTCAACAAGAGATCATGCCACAAGGAGAACTACAACGACAAAGATGACGACAGCAATCTCCGTTTCTCTTTCTCTACCTAGTAATAGGAATAAAAAAAAGCGTCAAAAGTCCTCTTAAGTGTGCATTAAGTTTTCTCTTGTTTTGCTTATGTTAAAGTTCGAGTCGGTCTTATCAAATAAAATTCGTTCTTGTCCTCATACACTCTTCCAAGTTGTTCAATCTAATTCTTGGCAAAATGATGAAAAGATGTCTAAACAAGTTTTAAAACAAAGGCCATCACTTGAAAGCCTAGGGGCTAAAAATCATGACGAAGGCGACAACATCAACGACAAATCCAAGACATCAAGCGCCAAAGAAAGATGGAGCAACAACCATAGAAAAATCAAGCAATGTTTCAAAAGGGATTAAAAAAAAAGGCTCGCTAGGTTGACTCTTCAAAACAACCTAGGCAAAAGTTAGAGCATAATAAAAAAAAAAAAAATCCCCCTCAATCAAAGAAGTACACAAGATCAATATCATTTTCCAAGGATGAAGCAACATCAACAAAAATCCTTGCGATGAAGGAGCATCCACAAGAACTACGGTGACCTGAGCCTCTACACTGGACGAACGTAGGCAACCTTTGGGTCCGGTCTCATGCAAGAAATAAGATATGTTTAGCCCTAATGCGTTATGGTGATCGGCCTTCATCTCGAAATTGTCAAGACATCTTTATACGAGTCATTTGCCAATGAATTAATCACCTCAAGATTGAACAACTTTCTTAGATTTGGAATCGCTTTCACATTCCTTGTCGAGTCTAGGGGCTTCTTATCTTTCAACGATACTCCCAGATTCTTGGAATCAAATTGGGGCTTTCTTTCTCTTCTCTCTTAATGACTTACTTGTCTTCGTAAGTCATTCAATAAATAAAAATACATGTCAATACTAGGGGCTACTTCCCTAGTCAAGTCAATGTCACTCATCATTAGTGACAAAAAGGTCTCCACCGCAAAATCACATGTCTCTCATCCTCAGCTAGAGTCAATGCATGCTTCCTCATTAATCGAGTCAAAATGAAGATGCAAAAGAGATGCCCGCTAGATTGAAAACCTGAAAGGGCGGTCTAGGCAAAAAACAGGGTGCGTCATAAAAAAAAAATAAGAGAGTGAGAAAGAGAAGGGAAAGAGAAATGGAGATCCCCAGTCTCTACAGAAGACAAGTTCTGCATTGGATCTCCTCAGCAAGTCAATTCCCCACCGAGTCAACTTGAGAATCGCAAAAGGCTAGACAACACATGGCACAATCAAAGGTCGTTTTGGGTTATTGGCATAGGAGAGGTTGTTCTGCAATATCTATTTTTTTTTGTTCATGTGAAAGAAGCCCTATGGTAACTGAGATTCATCCGAGAATGAGCCCATCATTGAGGGGTACAAGGTTACACAAATAGTCCCCAGTAAGTCAATTGGTTTGGGCAGCAAATGGCAACAACATGTGACTCAGTTTTCAAGCTTCTCCAAGCATGTGCCCCTACAGTATGTCAAAAGGCTTCCCGAGATTAGAGTAGCTCTTGCCATGTCCTCTTATGTTTGTTCCCCCTCACGAGGATGAGTCTCTGGCTTTCCTCGACAAATGATGATGCCCTAGGGGCTATGTGACTCAAGAACGAGAGCTTTTTCAGCTTCATTTGACAGTTAATGATCCCTAGGTGATATGCTCAAGAAAGATGTGTGAGAATACCCTCAAAGTCTCTCAAGAGGAATGTCGAAAAGCCTTCATGTCATGTGTTCTCGTGTCTGTTCCTCCAATCAAGGATATGTTTTTCTGGCTCCACTTGCAATCAATGGTGGCACTCTAGGGACTATACTCGAGTTTGAAAGGCTCGCTCAGCAAGAAGTAATTCGCGTCACCTCCCAACAATGGTCCTAGCAAAGACATATGCAACATTGGAAGCTTCCTCAATTAGTTTGGCACCGAAGGTCTCAAGGAGCTTCACAATCTACTATCTTTTGGGCTACGGCATTACAGTAATCCGAGCAAAGGGCACTATTGGGGCTTCGCAATTGGCAATATTTTTGGGAATGATACCCGAGCAATTCAATGTGGGGAATAGTCTTTAGGAACCAAACAAGCTTCAAGGGTGGTACTTCACGTCAAAGGTCTTTTGGTTTGAAAGGAGGGCTCTGATGTTATGAATGAATTAGATGATTCTTATGTTGTGAATTACGACGAGGTTATGAACAAAGTCTTAGAGAAAAGGAAAAAGATTCATATGCTAAACTATATCAAAACAGAGTTATAGCGGGAAAGGCCATGGCCAATCCCAATGTTTCTGCAATTCAGCACCCTCTTCTCTGAGATCAAATGCACAAGTTGCATCCGCACGAGTTGCATCCAAAGATCCGTTACTAGTTCAAGACAAGAAGACTCAAGCAAACATACCCATTTGGGACCTTATCACGCCAAGACCTTATCATCCACAATCTCTGTCGCGACCCCGACCCCTAGGGCCGGGAGCTCGCGAGCTGGACGTCGACTTACAACCATAAACTCTAAAATACTGAAGATAAAAATTCCATTTTATACCCAAAAGATTTTAACACAAGGTTTGGAAAATACAAGTTTAACAACATCATAAAACAACTAGTGTAAGCTCCACAAGCTCACACCCAAAATACAAAATATTACAAATCTTAATGACGTCATTGTTGGTACAACTATCCCCAAGAAGGTTACACATTTATATAATGCAAACCGATCAATAATAACCTGCCCAAATATCTCAAACCTCTCGACGTCCTCCTCGATCCGTAAATCCTAATCCTTTCCTCCTGTGGGGGGGGGTGTTAAGGAAAACAACATTGAAAGGAAACGGGGTGAGATAAAATCTCAGTAAGTTACTAATGCAACTACATGACATGCTATTATGCAACAGGCAATAATAATAACTTCTAACAATAGAAAATCTCATATAGCACATAGCACACAACAGATAACAAATAGCAGCGGAAATAAACAATTCACATGGATACTGAGCCAAGGTTTCCCAACTGATAGAACCAAATAAAGGTCGCTGCGCAGCTACAACAATCAACCCAATCAACATCTTCATAGTCGCATAAAAGCTGAAGAGAAAACCCCCGGTACCGGAACCAATAATAATAAGGGGACAGTAACACACAGTCAAAGCCCAAAACCAATAGCTAAAATGCTCACAAAGGGGCTAGCTCATCTCACATCCAAGGTCAATCTGGAGGAGGGGAATAATGGGGCAAAACAATGGTCAAGAATTATAATGAACTTAGCTCATTGCCATTATAATCTTTCGCATCGCCCGAAACACACAAATACCAGCAGGACTTTCAAGTAAAGGCTAAGTAATAAAATACTATAAACAACTAATGATTCCAAAGTAGGGAACCATTCCAAATAAATCACCACAAAGGTAAACCAATCCAAACAACACATCAAAGATGTCTAACATTCCCAAAACGGTACTTAAACAAATTTCATAACATATTTATTCACAAAGGAACCAATTCAAATTAATAAAGTGTTCCACGCTATTAACTTAGGTTAATTAGAAGAATAAAACCTAAACTAGGAAGCCACCTAGTCTTAAACAAGCAAAAGGTAGATTTTCCAGAACAGGGGGCGGGCGGGCGCGCGGTAGAGGTCGGGCGGGCGCTCATTTGCCCAGAAGGTTTGGCCGCAGGAAAAGCCAGGTAGGCGGGTGCCTGGATAAGCCCGGGCGGGCGCCTGGTCGACGGGCTGGGCAGGGAATCAGCTGGGTTCTTCCATTTTTCCAAACCATTTCAAGCATTATCGAAATCAACACTTCCAATAAGTGTAGTAATGTACCAAAACGCCATACAAGCTTGTAAGGGAACTAAACAACACCATCTATTAACCCCAAACAAGATTTCAATCCCCACATTTGATTTATCACAAAAATCACCCAAAATAACAATAAATTCCAAATAAATTCTAAACCTTCACAAATCATCAAATAACCACTTCAAAGCTTCACATATCATCATACAAAATGGGGATGAACAATTTTAGCATATAAATGGGGAAAAGCAACTTACCCGGATTTCTCAAAGGTGATGGAACTCGAAATTTCTTTGTTCTTTACGATCCCATCGACGATCTAAACAATTTTCGTGATATGAGAATTGAGAAATAACCGAGGGATGATGACTAAAATGAGGGAAGAAGGAGGGAGAGAAAACTTACCCAACAATGGTAGAGAGAGAGAGAAATGACTGGGAGAGATGGAGTGTGTGAGGAGAAAAGGTGAGGGAGGGAGGTGAAATGGAGGGAGTAGGATGATTATGTTTTTAAAATGTTACACTTAGGGCCCCTCCCCTACTACTTACCATTACAATAAAACTCCCTACTACAATCAAGTCCCAACACTTCTACACTAGCACAAATAACTCAAATAAAATGCTAGGCATAAATTATTATGAAACATAAAATGTATACATAAATATTTAAATAAATAAATAATTTAAATGAATAAATAAACCATAAATAAATAATTAAATAATTATCACTAAGAAAAATAGAGGCGGGTTTTCGGGTCGTTACAATCTCTCTCAAGACATTTTCCGAATACCTTGCTACACGTGGGCCTTCCACTAATTGGGTACCAACCACAAAAAGGGCCATTCACTCCAAGCAAGATAAAGGAGGAGATCACTATCAAGAGTTCTACCAAACGGTGCAATGCCAAGCCGATTCCAAGATAATTTGGGGCTTTACATCGAAAGGTCTTTACATTCCACCATCTTGAAGCTCGCAAACAACAAGTACATGACATTTGGGCTTGGAAACCTCTCGAAGCTTGGTATCAATAATCTTCTCTTGGGGCTTGCTCACGTCAACAACAAAAGACGATTCATTTGAACGGGCCAAGAGCTGAGTTATCTTGGGGCTTCATGAGTCACTCAAAGTTTGGCATCAAAGGCGTTTTAGGGGCTTTACAATCAGCAACCCCTTATCTCGGCATTAAAAGTCTTTTAAATCCCCATAATCAACAAATCTCTTGGGGCTAGACATCAATCTTCATTGGGCACAGCGGCGACAACGACAGAAATCAAGCAACAAGGCAATCCGGACTTCGATCGAACATGACTTGATCTTGGGTTGGCTTTACAAACACACAATGCTTAAAATGGTTCACCCACGAACTAAAAAAAAATCTTTTTCTCACATGTGTACATATTTTTTTCCTTCTAATCTTAAAAAAAAAAAAAAAAAAAAAAAAAACACGACAAAAAATATTTTTATTTTTCTTTTTCTTGTCTCTTTACTTGCGTAAAAGTATTTGCTCCTAGCTTCTTCCCAAGCATTCTCCATCATCCTTGAACTACGCTGGTCTGATTCCCTTCAAGGGATACGTAGCAGCCTTTAGCACGACCAACCTATCATTCAGAATGTCATCTCACCAACATTCCATCGAAAGCAAAAGCAGTTCATCATCTTCATCAAAGCCACAACATCTCCATCCCGAATCAAGCGGCCATGGTAAGTGAAGGTATGAACATCATTCATTAATACTTTCCTCAAAAATTACACAGCACACAAAAGCAATTTCTCCATTCTCGAAAAATCTCTCTCAAGCAATCTCTGCTTCCTAAATCACATCACACCACAATCACAATTTTCTCTCTATTTCTATTTCACATCTCACACAAGCACATATATCTGTAAAAGCATACATATAATAGGTACAAGCATTCGACAAATGGATTCACAAACGGATTCAGCAATGGGTTCACAAACGGACTCAGCCATCGGATTCACAAACGGATTCGATAAATAGATTCACAAACGGACTCAGCCATCGGATTCACAAACGGATTCGACCAATGGATTCACAAACGGATTCAGCAAAGGGTTCACAAACGGACTGAGCCATCGTATTCACAAACGGATTCGACAAAAGGGACTCACAAACGGTTTCAGCAAAGGGTTCACAAACGGACTCATAATGGATTCACTAACGGATTCATCAAGCGGATTCACTAACGGATTCGTCAACCAGGGTTCACCAACGGACTCATTCAATGGATTCACCAACAGATTCATCAAACGGATTCACTAACGGATTCATCAACAAGGTTCACCAACAGTCTCATTCAATGGATTCACCAACGGATTCATCAAGCGGATTCACTAACGGATTCGTCAGTAGGGTTCACCAACGGACTCATTCAATGGATTCACCAATGGATTCATCAAGCGGATTCACTAACGGATTCATCAACAAGGTTCACTAACTGACTCATTCAATTGATTCACCAACGGACATCTAGCGGATTCACCAACGGATTCGTCAACAGGGTTCACCAACGGACTCATTCAATGGATTCACTAATGGATTCATCAAGCGGATTCACTAACGGATTCGTCAACAGGGTTCACCAACGGACTCACTCAATGGATTCACCAACAGATTCATCAAGCGGATTCAATAACGGATTCGTCAACAGGGTTCACCAACGGACTCACTTAATAGATTCACCAACGGATTCATCAAGCGGATTCACTAACGGATTCATCAACGGGGTTCACCAACAGACTCATTCAATGGATTCACCAACAGATTCACAAACGGATTCAGCACACTTCTTTTATCAACAAAATCCGCTCACACAGGGAGCGCACCTCTATCTCTCGCAATTTCAAATTCTTGCTTTCATTGAGTCTTTGCTTTCTTTTCTTTCTTTTTCTTTGTCGATGTCCTCGGCGGTTGTCTTTCTTTCGTCGACGCATTTTACTTTGCAATCCACGTCGCCGAGGGGCTCTGTAGACACCCCGCTTTGGACCTCTCACCCCGATTGCATACATAGTATTTTTATTTAACTTATTTTCATTGATTTCTGTTACTTTGGTTAAGTTCCTAACTGATTCCGTTAGTTTTGGAATAAACTGCATAACAGAGTTAACTTTAGAGTCATTTCTGTCATTTTGTTATTTTTAGGCGCGGGCGCCTCCCGTAATAGCCATGTGTCACGCGCGCGTTTGACATAATACATACCTGGCCGGACCCGTGCCTCCCATATTGACTGTTACGGATTGCAGCCTTTTTCCTCCATTTTTAGAGTCAAAAACAACCTTTTCATCACATGTTTTATTCTAGCATTAACCATTTTATTCTATAACTCCCAATCCCATATTCTTAGCCATTTCTTAAAAATAAAATATATCTTTTATTTATAATTTAATTTTCTCTTTATTATTTATTTATTTTCTTATTGGTTGAAAAGCCATCTTTTCCTCTCTTTTCTACGTATTTAAACCTCTCATTTCTACCTTAGAAAATACCCAATTTCTCTTCTCTACAAAAACTATACACAAGTTCTTGGACTTCAACTTTCTCTACACCTAAACTCTACACAAATTCTCCCAACAACATTTCTCTACAAAAACACTACACAAAGTGTTGCACACAATTTCTCTACAACAACTCCACCTCTAAGTCAAGATTTGAAGTTCTTACTTTCTAAAAGGTACTTTATTCTTCTTCTCTTATTTTATTTATCTTAGTCAATGTATGCAATCCCCATCGATGGGACATGACTAAATGACAACTTTGTTACATTAAAGTTGGTTAAGGTCATCTCCTTACATTTCAATCTTTACTTCAATTTACTATTCTTCTTTTAATGTAATCTTTAGCATAAATTAATCAATAAAACAATTCTCTTTTATTTCCCTTTACAATTTCCCTTTTTCTTTATATTGTAAATTGTTAGCACTATTTAATAAAATAAGGACATTTAGCATTAGAACACCAATAGTAGCAAGACCCGCGTAAGCGGGGCGGAGTGGGTGTTTAAGTACTTCCCACTCCGTCACCTAACCCTCGAACCCTTCTCTTCCCGAATCTCTGGTTTTGTACATAAAATAGGCTATTTCTAGGTTTTTCTTATGTTCCATTAAAAACATAGGTGGAGACTCTAACAAATAAAATCAAATAGACATCCTAGTATCCTTCCACTGCTCTAGCCAAGTAGTGGTGTCACGACCCGAAAACTAGGCTCTATTTTATTAGTAATAAATAATCATTATTTATTTAATTGCTTATTTATTGGTTTAAATTATTATTTATTTAAATATTTATGTGTGCACTTTATGTGTTATAATATTTATGCCTAGCATTTTATTTGAGTCATTCGGGTTAGTGCAATATTGTTGGGTCTTAATAGTTAGTAGGGAGTGTAAGTATTTGTGTGTAGTGTAGTGGAGGGGCCTGAGTGTAAGTTTTGGGAAATAATTCCCATACACCCTCTCTTCTCCCTCACCTCTCCCTCACTTTCCAGCCATTTCTCTCTCTCTCTAGCTCATTAGGTAAGTTTTTCTTCCTCTCACTTCTCTCTTCATTTCCATCATCTTCCTCTCATTATTTCTCATTTCTTAAAACATGAAACGTGTTTAGATCGTCGCTAGGATCGCGTAGAGTCAAAAAGATTTGAAATCCATCAACTTTGAGAATTTGCAAGTAAGTTACTTTTCCCCCATTTTGCTAAAAATGTTCATTCCATGCTTAGTTGATACTATGATTACCATTTCTTGCTTCTTGGGTTGATTTTGAGATGATTTGCATTTTATCCCATTTTGTGAAGTTTTGGTGTTGAATCATCCCTTGGATTGAGTAGATTAAATGATGTTTTATGAGTTGTTTTAGGTATATAGGGTGTTTGGGTATCTTAGTATACCTATTAGAAGCATTTGGGTTTGATTTATGTTGTTGGGTGGAAAATTCGGGAGAAACCCAGTTGGTTTTGGCCGTTTTCCGGCGACCTGGGTGCGTGGGCGACCGCCCATGATGGGTTTGGGCGACCGCCCATGAGATCAGTTAATCCAGAGAATCTGAGCAAAGTGAGTAGGCGACCGCCCACTTTTGGGTTGGGCGACCGCCCAGGAAGTCAGTGGGTTTTGGGCTTGGGGTTGGGTTTTGGGCGACCGCCCAGACTGGCTATGGGCGACCGCCCATACCAGCTGTTCTGAGCCTCTTTGTTATTGAATTGTTTTAAGGTCCAAGCCCGATCTAGGCTCGAAGTATCACCCTAGTTGACTTAAGTTAATGTTGTGGAACACTTTATTGTTCGAGAATGATCCCCTTGTGATCGATTGTGATATGGAATTTGATTAAGTATCATTTTGGGAATGTGGTCATCTTTGATGCACGGTTTGTATTGGTTTACCTTGTGGTGATTTAATTGGAATGATTCCCTACTTTGGAATCCTTTGTTGTTTATCGTGCTAGTATTTTATTACTTAGCAGTTATTTGAAAGTCCAGCTGGTATTTGTGGTTGTGTCGGGCGATGTGAGATATTGTGATGGCACCGGCCAAGTCCATTATGGTGTCGACCATTGTTTTGCCCTTATTTTCCTCTTCCAGATTGGCCTTGGTTGAGACGTTTGGAGCATGACTTTGTGGCATGGCTTCCGCCCTTTGTGGCACATTATTTTGTTATTGGTTCCGGTACCGGGGTTTTCTCTTCGAGCTTTCATGCTGCTATGAAGATGTTGATTGTTGATCATTGAAGCTGCGCAGCGATCCTTTATTTGGATGATCCGGTTTGGAAAACCTTGGCTATGTATCCACTTATGAGTGTTTATTTCAGCTTTATGTGTTGCATGATGAGCTGGTCGTTATTTCCAACCGGTATGGGACAGTTGGCGATAGGGAGCCTTTCATTTGTTGTTATATGCTTATTTATATGGTTGATTATTGGATGTTACTGTTTGACAGCATGTCACTTATTATTTCCGCTGATATCTATCATGTTAATTGCTATTGGTCATTGCATATTAGCATGTCATGTAGTTGCATTAGTAACTTACTGAGATTTTATCTCACCCCCGTTTATTTCCATCTTTGTTTTTCCTTAACCCCCCCCCCCAGGAGGAAAAGGATTAGGATTCGCGGATCGAGGAGGACGTCGAAAGGATTGAGATTTTGGGGCAGGTTGTTATGGATCGGTTTACATTATGTAAATGTATAACCTTTTGGGGATAGTTTTACCATTATTGACGTCATTAAGAATTGTAATATTTTGTATCTTGGGTGTGAGCTTGTGGAGCTTACACTAGTTGTTTTATTGTGTTGTTAAACTTGGATTTTCCAAACCTTGTATTAAAAATCTTTTGGGTCAAAATGGAATTTTTAACTTCTATGTTTTAGAGTTTTGGTTTTAAGTCGACGTCCAGCTCGCGGTCTCGGGCCCGCGGGGTTCGGGGTCGCGACAGTTGGTATCAGAGCCATGGTTTGGCTCTAAGTATAAGTCTAGGTGGATTAGTATGACCTAGGTGGGTAGTTGTGTTCGGAGTGAGTAACGGTTAAGGTTTTATGCAGGTATTTGTTTGTGATGGCTAGAAGAAGAGCGGGTGGAAGTGCTAGTGGGACTCAGAATCAGAATGGTCTATGGGAAGAAAACCGTGTAATGCTTCAGGACAGGTTTGAAGCGGCCGTGAAAGCAATTTATGGCCAAGGGCCGAGAGAGGAACATGTAGCACCTTCGCGATATGGGTTGGAGCAGTTCTTAAAGTTGAAACCAAGTGAGTACGACGGTGAGCCGGATGTGAAGAAAGCCGAGTTATGGATAGAATCGATGGAGAAAATCTACGAGGTCTTTGGTTGCACTGATGAGGATAGGGTTCTGTTTTCAGCTTATAAGCTCGTGGGGACTGCGGAACATTGGTGGAAGGCACTGAAGACCAGTTGGGATGCGACTCTTGTACCATATCCTTGGGAGTGGTTCGTGAGGAAATTCAAGGATCATTTTGTATCTCTAGTAAATCAAAACCGGAAGGAGATCGAGTTCCTCAGCTTGGAGCAAGGCATGATGTCGGTAGCACAGTACTCGGCTAAGTTTGCTGAGTTAGCCAGGTGTTGTGACTACCTAGTGCGGACCGAGGAGCAGAAAGCGATGAGATTGATCAGGGGTTTGAAGACAGCCATTAGGACTCAACTTTTAGCCCAAAGAATTCAACCTTTTCAGGATGCGGTGGATCGAGCCTACTTGATTGAGCAGGATATTGGGGAACACAAAAGGAAGACTGAGATGGTTAACCCGGGTAAGCAAGGAGGGCAGAGTACGTCACAACAGCAACATTCAGATAACAGAGGTAATTCTGGAGTGCAAACTCGATTCAGAAGGCAACTTCAAGGGCAACCAACAGTAGGAAATCGAGGTTCTAATAAGGGGACACGAAATAGGAAAGTCTGCAGCTTCTGTCAGAGGATAGGACACTCAGAAGACAAGTGTTGGAAGAAACAAGGAAAATGTGTTAATTGTGGTCGGTTTGGGCACTTTGCGAGAGACTGTACTAAATTCAGATATCAATCATCGGGAAGTGGAGCTGGTACTGCACAGGGTCAGAAGAGAGATGCTTCGGGGAACCCTAAGGTATAGGGCAGAGTAATTGCGATCAATCAGTACTCCCCAGGTAACGAATAATTTCAGGAGGCATTATTTTGCGTCGTGAGAGCGAGCGCGTGCATTTTAGGATCATCGCATCTATGTGTTTCTGTGCATTTAGTTGCATTTAATTCTTTTGAGTCTTTGACTTATGTGTTGTCAGTGTCTACTCCTATGGAGGAGTGTAGGATGTCTGATGGAGTCTTATGTGCTCATGTTGTGCTTAAAGGTAGATATAACTTACCTGCTAAATTGGTCATATTGCTATTATAAGATTTTGATGTCATTTTGAGAAGGGAAATGTCATGCTTTAGTCGTTGGTTGTAGGGAAATTGTTACATCCTCTCTTCCCTTTTGCCTAAAATTGTTTTGAGACCGTTCCTTTGTGTAGAGTTAAGCAAATATTTTCTTGTTTGGAATCTGTCTATTTGGCTTCGATGGGTGACAATGGATGTCTATACCAATTGTTGGGTGTATTTATCGTTTGTAAAAATTTCTATTTTAATTTCTGAGTAGTACCTAGTAATTGGGGAGAACCTTGGGTTAAATTGAGTTGTTATAGTACAAGGTTGTAGTGCTAATATTTAGATCAATGTCCTTATGGCATCGGTTGGGTTATAAGAGTTGAGGATTCAAATTGAGGATTTCTGGATAGGAGATTTTGTTTACTTGTAGTGCATCTACGTGAGCGCATCGGAATTGGATAGTATGAGGAAAAGCATGATGTGTTATGGGATATGAGTATATTATGGAAGTTATAATCATCGATAGTGGTGAGCGTGTTAAGTTAGAAAAGACTAATAAGTACATTTTGGGAGAGTAATAATTTCTCAATCTATGTTAAAGGCATTTTGAAACTTTGGTTAGATAGTGGTTCTATGGTTCTAAATCCCTTCTTGGTGGCGTTACCGAATTGGATCAAGGGTGTGTGAAGAAAGTTGAGTATCAATACTTGGGCATAATTAAGGAATATCATGATTTGGCACTGGGTCAATTGGAACGTTGCTAGCTAATTGGTTTATTATGATGGTAGTACCATTGAGCTTAAATATCATTAAGTCAATAAACGTATGCGTGAGAGACTAACTGGGTTTAGCTATTGAATTTAGAGTTCGTTGATTTCCTTTGGGTATATGAGCACGGATTATGACTTAAATGGGAGTTAGAGAAAATCTTTTGAAGATGAAATTTGGATCGTTTTGCGGACTATTGAGTATATTGAATGGTTTAGGCTTCAAGACCAGATTAATGAAGGGATGAAAGTATAACATAGATTTAAGTGGACACTTTGTACGAGATATTTTAGGGTTTGTATGGTACTATTTATTTAAGGTGTTAACTCAAGATGAAGACACTATAATGGTAATCCATAGAGGTATAGCCATTTCGATGAATATTGTGGAAATAGAAATTTCTTTAGCCTTTTTATATTTTAAAAGCTAATTAGGCTCGGGATGGTGATGTTTTGAATTTCTGGGGAATACTACTAAGTATGCGATTTACAAAAGGAAACGCCTTTGCAGTGTAATTAAGGTTGTGAATAAGGTGAGCCTGGGATATCTCGAGAGTTATGTTTGAGAGCAATTGGGATTCTCCAATTTTGATTTTGGATTCTAATTAGTAGTGAAGGTTATGATTGAGGGAAGTTATGTGCGAGAGGTCGTGGTATCGTGAACGTTATTTAAGGTTACTACGTGGTGGGTTAGAATGGATAATTGAGGAATTTGATAAATGGCGGAACTATCGTATCCGTAGCTATTTGGTCTTTCGGGTAAGTCTCGTTAAAATTCGGGTCGAATTTTCTTTAAGGGGGAGTGAATGTCACGACCCGAAAACTAGGCTCTATTTTATTAGTAATAAATAATCATTATTTATTTAATTGCTTATTTATTGGTTTAAATTATTATTTATTTAAATATTTATGTGTGCACTTTATGTGTTATAATATTTATGCCTAGCATTTTATTTGAGTCATTCGGGTTAGTGCAATATTGTTGGGTCTTAATAGTTAGTAGGGAGTGTAAGTATTTGTGTGTAGTGTAGTGGAGGGGCCTGAGTGTAAGTTTTGGGAAATAATTCCCATACACCCTCTCTTCTCCCTCACCTCTCCCTCACTTTCCAGCCATTTCTCTCTCTCTCTAGCTCATTGGGTAAGTTTTTCTTCCTCTCACTTCTCTCTTCATTTCCATCATCTTCCTCTCATTATTTCTCATTTCTTAAAACATGAAACGTGTTTAGATCGTCGCTAGGATCGCGTAGAGTCAAAAAGATTTGAAATCCATCAACTTTGAGAATTTGCAAGTAAGTTACTTTTCCCCCATTTTGCTAAAAATGTTCATTCCATGCTTAGTTGATACTATGATTACCATTTCTTGCTTCTTGGGTTGATTTTGAGATGATTTGCATTTTATCCCATTTTGTGAAGTTTTGGTGTTGAATCATCCCTTGGATTGAGTAGATTAAATGATGTTTTATGAGTTGTTTTAGGTATATAGGGTGTTTGGGTATCTTAGTATACCTATTAGAAGCATTTGGGTTTGATTTATGTTGTTGGGTGGAAAATTCGGGAGAAACCCAGTTGGTTTTGGCCGTTTTCCGGCGACCTGGGTGCGTGGGCGACCGCCCATGATGGGTTTGGGCGACCGCCCATGAGATCAGTTAATCCAGAGAATCTGAGCAAAGTGAGTAGGCGACCGCCCACTTTTGGGTTGGGCGACCGCCCAGGAAGTCAGTGGGTTTTGGGCTTGGGGTTGGGTTTTGGGCGACCGCCCAGACTGGCTATGGGCGACCGCCCATACCAGCTGTTCTGAGCCTCTTTGTTATTGAATTGTTTTAAGGTCCAAGCCCGATCTAGGCTCGAAGTATCACCCTAGTTGACTTAAGTTAATGTTGTGGAACACTTTATTGTTCGAGAATGATCCCCTTGTGATCGATTGTGATATGGAATTTGATTAAGTATCATTTGGGAATGTGGCCATCTTTGATGCACGGTTTGTATTGGTTTACCTTGTGGTGATTTAATTGGAATGATTCCCTACTTTGGAATCCTTTGTTGTTTATCGTGCTAGTATTTTATTACTTAGCAGTTATTTGAAAGTCCAGCTGGTATTTGTGGTTGTGTCGGGCGATGTGAGATATTGTGATGGCACCGGCCAAGTCCATTATGGTGTCGACCATTGTTTTGCCCTTATTTTCCTCTTCCAGATTGGCCTTGGTTGAGACGTTTGGAGCATGACTTTGTGGCATGGCTTCCGCCCTTTGTGGCACATTATTTTGTTATTGGTTCCGGTACCGGGGTTTTCTCTTCGAGCTTTCATGCTGCTATGAAGATGTTGATTGTTGATCATTGAAGCTGCGCAGCGATCCTTTATTTGGATGATCCGGTTTGGAAAACCTTGGCTATGTATCCACTTATGAGTGTTTATTTCAGCTTTATGTGTTGCATGATGAGCTGGTCGTTATTTCCAACCGGTATGGGACGGTTGGCGATAGGGAGCCTCTCATTTGTTGTTATATGCTTATTTATATGGTTGATTATTGGATGTTACTGTTTGACAGCATGTCACTTATTATTTCCGCTGATATCTATCATGTTAATTGCTATTGGTCATTGCATATTAGCATGTCATGTAGTTGCATTAGTAACTTACTGAGATTTTATCTCACCCCGTTTATTTCCATCTTTGTTTTTCCTTAACCCCCCCCCCAGGAGGAAAAGGATTAGGATTCGCGGATCGAGGAGGACGTCGAGAGGATTGAGATTTTGGGGCAGGTTGTTATGGATCGGTTTACATTATGTAAATGTATAACCTTTTGGGGATAGTTTTACCATTATTGACGTCATTAAGAATTGTAATATTTTGTATCTTGGGTGTGAGCTTGTGGAGCTTACACTAGTTGTTTTATTGTGTTGTTAAACTTGGATTTTCCAAACCTTGTATTAAAAATCTTTTGGGTCAAAATGGAATTTTTAACTTCTA
The DNA here is from genome assembly GCA_026119855.1 of Campanula takesimana. Classification (NCBI taxonomy): domain Eukaryota; kingdom Viridiplantae; phylum Streptophyta; class Magnoliopsida; order Asterales; family Campanulaceae; genus Campanula; species Campanula takesimana. The sequence goes on from JAOWBW010002141.1 coordinate 18,094, forward strand.
TGTTTTAGAGTTTTGGTTTTAAGTCGACGTCCAGCTCGCGGTCTCGGGCCCGCGGGGTTCGGGGTCGCGACAAGTGGGCTTTCCCGGGGTATCTACAGAAGGCAATAGCATTGATTACCCGACTGTGAACAGCTTTGACTACCTGCTTGTCAACAATTTCAGCTGCCCCATCATCCTTTCAGAATCTCAAGATGAAGTGAAGATACCAGGATTGGAGATGTGACCAGACCATTTCACCCGACCGCACCAACTGACCGCAATACCTACCGCTCCACCGACCGCACCATGTTACTATTTCTTTTGTTAGGCAGGATGCCTTTGTCTCAAAACAATTTTAATTTTTGTTGGTTTGTAATACCCTTAAACAATTTGTGTTTGTGTTTGCTGGACCATCTGATTTCCTACTTTTGACAGTACTATTATATGAATGGCTTAATCTTTTGGGAGTACCACCTTAATTGTTTGGTTTGTGTTGTTTGATGCCTTTCATAATTCTTATATCTAATCATCTTTGAAATGCATCAAAATATTTCTATCTTCTAGGTTTAGACTCTTTATTTTATTTTTAGGATGATAGAAATCTACAACATTGAGTTACTGTATGCATTGACTTGGGGCATGAACTTAATAAAATTAATTTCTTGAAACATGTTATTATCAAGTTGTAAGGATCCCGCCCCGCGCGCGCGGAAACGCAACTGGTTTTGGGGGCGAAACGCTAAACACGGTTAACACGCCAAAGATAACGGAGTCGCCACTTTCGTTAATTATTTAACCCAACAAAAGAAAAGGTTATAGATTCTCTTAGTTCGGAGGTCAGGTTACGCCTTGGGAAGATTTTCACGTCACCCAAGCCGCCTCGGGCAAAGTCGAGTCTCCCTTGTGTTAGTTAACGAAAGTGCATGTGTGTGTGTGTGTTTTAAAAGGGGAGAAACTGACTGCTTAGCAAATCCAGTTAGTTATTTAACAGAAAGGGTTTATTTGCAAACTTTTTGGTCAGAAAAGGAGAAAAATGGAAGATGCCCTCCCCGACCAAAGTAGCCGTATGGATGGGGAGGGCTCTCCATGGCATTTTTACAGTTTATCAAAAAGACAGTCCAGTTTCAGTCAAAACAGAGGATCTTTGCTGAAACTGGACTGGAATGCTGATTTCCAGTTTATGATTAACAACAAAACCTTGAAGAGTTCATTCCTATGCACCTTGATCATCAAAGGAGCCCCAAAAACAAAGATTTGGGTGTGATCAAAGGCAATCATTGGAGAAATTTATGAAAAGTTGATGAACATGACATTCAAACCAAAATGACCATTTAGTGGATAAAGATTGCAACTTTACCACCAAAATGGACTTATTACACAAGATTAAACCTTTAGGGACACAAATATAACATAAAGATCAAATCTTTATGTCCCATATTTGGTGATTTATGGCTAGGCCATGGTTGGGATGATAAAGATTGAAACTTTATCCCCCAATCATGACTCTTATGGCCAAACAAGAATAACATCAATATGAAATGTAACAAATCATGACCATCCTAGGTTTTATCCCATAAATCACACACTAGGTGTGAAGGGCACCTTAAATCACCTCATGATTTGGATCGTATACATATATAATCATAATATATATATATAGCTTGGAAAGGCCAAGACTTGTATAATATGTAGATATAGTGCTTGAGATGGACAAGACTTGCAAGAAATATAAAGTGCTTGAAATGGACAAGACTTTGCAAGAACAAGAAGAAGTAATAAAAGATAAACATGTAATATTAACAAAGATAAAAAAAGAGTTTGAGATGAAGAAGAAGATGGGGAGAAGGAAGCCTCACCTATTGTGGTTATAGCCTATCTTCTTCTCTAATCACTCAAAGGTGTATATCACTCACTTTCTGCTCTCAGCCTGGCAGAGTTTCAACTCACAAACATTTTTCTCCCCCCTGAAATGATCAGCATGGGGTTCAATTTATAGGGACTGAGGGCACCCAAACCATCCGTACGGCTAGGGGCCCCAAGTACCCAAACCATCCGTACGACTCGACTTGGCGAGCTTCTGTATTTTTCTAAGTTTAATTCCAGTTCAGTCCTGGAATATCAGGTTCATCCTAGTGAGGTCCTGGCCCATTTGTTTATCCCTGAATGGTACCAAGAATTCCTCTAAGTATGTCATTTTCAGATTGGGGTACTTACAGAGCCCCTCGGCAACGTCGCTTTTGAAGAAAGCGGGGTTGTTGACAAAATAAGCATCCCAATCTTATGGGAGGACGGCATAGCCGATTTGGGTGAGAGAATTTCAAGGCTACTCATACCTATAAGCATCCCATTTTGATGGGAGGACGGCATAGCCTATTTGGGCTAAGATATTCTAAGGCTACTCAAACCTATAAGCATCCCATTTTGATGGGAGGACGGCATAGCCGATTTGCGTGAGAGATTCTAAGGCTACTCAAACCTATAAGCATCCCATTTTGATAGGAGTACGGCATAGCCAATTTGGGTGAGAGTTTCTAAGGCTACTCAAACCTATAAGCATCCCATTTTGATGGGAGGACGGCTTAGCCGATTTGGGTGAGAGATTCTAAAGCTACTCAAACCTATGAGCATCCCATTTTGATGGGAGGACGGCTTAGCCAATTTGGGTGAGAGATTCTAAGGCTACTCAAACCTATAAGCATCCCATTTTGATGGGAGGACGCCATAGCCGATTTGGGTGAGAGATTCTAAGGCTACTCAAACCTATGAGCATCCCATTTTGATGGGAGGACGGCTTAGCCGATTTGGGTGAGAGATTCTAAGGCTACTCAAACCTATAAGCATCCCATTTTGATGGGAGGACGGCATAGCCGAGGGAATCAAGCCTAACGTAGTTCGGGTGAGAGAGTTTAAGGCTACTCAAACCTATGGTCCTTAGGTGGATATCCATTCATCCTTTCCTAAACAGGCATGGCTCAAAGGTCGGGCTTGGTCAACTTGGCCCTATTTGGAGGGGGTTGACTAAAGGGGGCTGGCATGGCTCAGAGGCTCAAATGATGGGCATGGTTCAGAGGCTAGACTTGATCGACTTGGCTCTATCGGAGAGGGTCGACTCGAGGGTAACTGGTCTTACATCCAACTAAGGACTGCCGGGACACAAGGTCAATTTGGTCAACTTATCTCATGGCGGAGGATCGACTACACAAACTGGTCAACTTATCTCATGACGGAGGGTCGACTATACTAACTGGTCAATTGGTCAACTTATCTCATGACGGAGGGTCGACTACACAAACTGGTCTTATGTCATCACAGACTACCGAGGTGATAACATCTTAACTTTCATCCTGGACTTACGAGGTACGGCCGGGACTTTCACGATTTCACTTTCTACCCTGGACTTACGAAGCACGTCCGGGTCAATAAAATCCAATGGTCTTACGTCACGCCGGACGGCCAAAGGCGAATTTCACGGAATCTAATGGTCTTACGTCATGCCGGACGGCCAAAGGACAACTCATAACATAATGGTCTTACGTCACACCGGACGGCCAAGGGACAACTCATAACCTAATGGTCTTATGTCGCACCGGACGGCCAAGGGACAACTCATAACCTAATGGTCTTATGTCACACCGGACGGCCAAAGGATAAGTCTAATGAAACCTAATGGTCTTACGTCACGCCGGACGGCCAAAGGGAAAGTCTAACGAAGCCTAATGGTCTTACGTCATACCGGACGGCCAAAGGACAAGTCTAATGAAACCTAATGGTCTTACATCACGCCGGACGGGCAAAGGGCAAGTCTAACGAAGCCTGATGGTCTTACGTCATACCGGACGACCAAGGACGAATTTCACGGAATCTAATGGTCTTACGTCATGCCGGACGGCCAAAGGACAACTCATAAACTAATGGTCTTATGTCACACCGGACGGCCAAGGGCGAGTTTCACAAAATCTAATGGTCTTACGTCACGCCGGACGGCCAAAGGACAAGTCTAATGAAACCTAATGGTCTTACGTCACGCCGGACGGCCAAAGGGCAAGTCTAACGAAGCCTAATGGTCTTACGTCATACCGGACGGCCAAAGGACAAGTCTAATGAAACCTAATGGTCTTACTTCACGCCGGACGGCCAAAGGGCAAGTCTAACGAAGCCTAATGGTCTTACGTCATACCGAACGGCCAAGGATGAATTTCACGGAATCTAATGGTCTTACGTCACGCCGGACGGCCAAAGGACAACTCATAACCTAATGGTCTTATGTCACACCGGACGGCTAAGGTCAAGTTTCACGAAATCCAATGGTCTTACGTCACGCCGGACGGCCAAAGGACAAGTCTAATGAAACCTAATGGTCTTACATCACGCCGGACGGCCAAAGGACAAGTCTAATGAAACCTAATGGTCTTACGTCACGCCGGACAGCCAAAGGACAAGTCTAATGAAACCTAATGGTCTTACGTCACGCCGGACGGCCAAGGGCGAGTCTAATGAAACCTAATGGTCTTACGTCACGCCGGACGGCCAAGGGCGAAGGCTTGAACCTATAATGACTATTCCGAGTCAAGGTTTGACTTGGGTCAAATCAACTCTACGGGATGACTGACACTCTTTCTTGACACCGGGGGAGAGCCTAGAGGCGACCTTCAAGACTTATTGTGGATGAAAGGTCCAAGATTTTGAAAAATCATTCAAAAGCATTTGCTTGAAACATCGTTTTTGACAAATGACGCCAGATGGGCAAATTTTGGAAATGCTTATTCCTAAAGGCAAATCTTTTAACAAAGAATTTTAGTCAAAATTTTGATTTTAACTTAACCGTGAGGTTTGTTATGCATAAGGCCCTTTGGATTTTGTCCATTCGTTGGGAAGTTACTAATGGTAGGGAATCTGCTCGTCACTGTTGTGGGGATAGCCCCAATGTCATCCTGACCGCTGATGTGGAGGTAGCCCCAATGTCCTCATTGTCGCGGAGGTAGCCCCATTGTCGTCGTTGTCGTCGATGTCGGGGTAACCCCCTGTCCTTGTTGTCGTTGACGTGGAGGTAGCCCCAATGTTGTCTTTCGACTTTTGATGTTGACGTTGACCCGTTGTCGTCTTTCGGCTTTTGAGGTGAGGTTAAGAGCCCATCCCTTTTCATGACGCACCCTTTCTTTTGCCTAGGCCGCCCTTTCGGGTTTTCAACCTAGCGGGCATCTCTTTCGCGTATTTTATGGCACACCCTATTTTTTGCCTAGGCCGCCCTTACGGGTTTTCAACCTAGCGGGCTACTTTTTTTTTGAGCCTTTTTCTCTCTTTTTTTTTTATGAGTGATCCAGCCGACTCGATAGAATGGGGGACTTTAAAGTATTTTTCTTGGAGGAAACATGCAAGGGCATTTTATTTGGGAGAGAGTCCCTTTATGCTAGGGAGCTCTTTGAGCAATATATTATGAAATGGGAGGAAGCCCTTGCTTGACAGAATACAAGTGTTTAGCTCTTTCCTAAGATGGAGAAAAGAAGACTTGTGGAGACATTTGAAATTTGCTTTAGTTAATATCATCAAATGATTGCTTGAATGGACCATGTTTGTCATTAAGTCAGGATTATAGCAAGCAATTAGCCTTAACATGTATAAATATTGTGATCAATTAAGATTAAGATTCGATCAATGGCAAGATCGGGAGGAGAATTGGTTTAGAAGGTGGAATTGGTCATTGTCTGGGAAATTGGTCATTGAAGGGACCAAGGGACGAGAACTTGGTCATTTTGAGAGGACCATGGTTTGATGGTTTTGTTTCATCCTGTGACCGGACCCGAAGGTTGCCTATGTTCCCCTCAGTTTGAGGAGCTCAGGTCGCCGTAGTTCGGCCATGGATCGTTTTTTGTTGAAGTCGGTGTCCTTTTGAAGGATGTTGTTGCTCACTTTGCTTTGCGGTGAACTCCTTGAGATGGATTTCTTTTCCTTCTTTCCATACATTCATTTCCTTTCCCCCTTCTCCCCTCCTTTTTTTTTGGGAGGAGGTAAACATTAGCCCCAACTGCTTTCTCGGGCATTGGCTCCTTTGTAGCCCCTTGGTGGCGTGCCTGTTACTTTGGACTGACTTTGAAGATTCCGGGAAGCCCTATGCTTGGTCGCACACGTGTGAGCACTATCAAATCTTGGTGATCGAGCAACAACGTCCTCACCTTTTCACTGTCTCGGGATGCCTTCGATGCGCGTCAAGAATTGGTCTTGGAAAGGTGTATCGGGTTGTGTATCGGGGAAGTATATGAGTGAAGACTTGCCATTAATGGTTTCTTCATGCCAATTGATAACAACATTTATTCATATCAAGATTAATTGTTTGCATTCAGCGTTTTTCATTTGTGTTTAGGTCCATTCGTCCTTAATGAGTCGTCATTGACTAGTATGCTTAGAAGTCAAATTCATCATTTTGGGGACGTAGCAATCAATTGATAATAACAAGCAGGCAATTTCAAGAGTAAATGTATATTGCAAATAATGTCTCAAGTCTAGAGAGAAGAGAAGGAAAATGACTCTTTTATTTGGATAACTTTATACATACATGTCCAAGTATGGACCTTTGTAAAAATAAAAAGACACAGTCCGGGACGGACTTTTGGTGAAAGTCTAGATCCTACGAGGCTGGAAGACTCATTTTTTTTATATTTTTTTTTTTAGGGATGGGTTCCCATGAAGCACGATGACCCATTTTCTTCCTCAATTGTTGGAGGGGTTGTCGGCGGCATACCCCATGTCTTCTACGGGGAACTCGGGTTCCATGTCGTCGGGAAAGATGTCGCGAGGTTTCCATTTGGTTTGGCGTTGTAATCGCCAGATCCGTCTACTACTCATGAGTTGGGAGTTTGCTCTGGCCATCTCCTTTTGGTGATTTCCTTTCAAGGCGCGCAACCTTTATGCATGACACTCGACAAGGGTACAGGCCTCCATTTGATGTAGCCGCCTTTGGGCTTCCGAAGCACGGGCTTCTCCTTGTTGTTCACGTGGACGGTTGTCTCGGACGCCAATTCAGATGTGGGCTCCTTGGTCGATGTTTCCAATGGACAAGGCCGCAAAGGACTTTAGCATATTAAACCTCAAGGTGAAATTATAACCATGATTTGGGAAGAATGCTTCATTAGCGGATTAGCCTTTTAGGAAAAACTTGATCTTTTATTTTAAGAAAACTCTTTTTTTTTAAGACACACTTTTGTTTTGAGTGAAAGACTCACACACATTTTATGCAAACTTTTGACAAAGCAATAATAATAATAATCTTATTAAGAAAACTGACAATGGATTCAAAATGGTCACCACATGGCATCAACCGAGGAGTCAAGACTCCAACTAAACCTAACAGACACCCTTTATTTTCTTAAGAACTTATCACACATCCTAGCAATGTACTTTGACTCTTCCTAAGGGGAGGTTGATGGAAGGGTTTTTGAAACTTCATCCTCGGTTATGGAAACCACGGCACCATTCATTTCCCAACCCGAGCATTTAGCCCTTCAGACATTTTCTGTGCCACTGATCCTTTCCAAACACCTTCTGCCATTTCGGCTTTACTGATTTTAGGAACCACCACCTTGGACACTGATTTTGTCAACTTTTCCAAACCAGGCTCTCCCGTTTCAGGATTTACAACTTCATCAATCAGGGACTCATTTTCCTTGGGGCGGACATCACTCCATTTATCGACCATCGGGGAAGTCACAAATTCGAGCATTTTGACGCTCGGGTCATTGGCTATGTCGGGGGCGTGGGGGCGTCCAAGCTTTCCCTTCTCGATTAGCTTCGAGATAATGCGTTTTATGGCGGTGCAATCATTGGTATCATGGCCATGGTAGTTGTGAAAGGCGCACCTTTTGGTCTTGTCACGATGTTTTTCAAGATTCCTTGGCCGAAAATCTTCGAGGGGCCACATGAGGCCTTGTTTGACCAATCCTTCAAACACTTTGCTTATGGGCATTCCGAAATCCTCAAACTTTGTGAAATGGAGCTTGGCTCGGCCTTTGGCTTTTCTTTCATTGTTGACCGGAGTGTGGTGGGGATGAGAATCACCGCTACTCAATGCAAGGGGGTTCTCATCGAGTTTCCTTTCAAACTCAGACTCCATTTGCTTTCTCTTTCCTAACAACGTACCCGACTGAGGTGCAACATGAGGATTCTGCGGAATTGCATGGGTGTAGGCATACCCATAACTTTGGTTGCTTGCAGGAATATACATTGGAGGCATGCAATGAGCTTGCGGTCCAAGAGGTCTCTGATTGTAGAAATGATACGGGTCACCATGGAATCTTAACTGGAAATCCGGTGGAAGTCGGTTAGCGATGCATGGTTGGGTATCCATATATGGTCTAAACAGTGACTGAGCTCCGGTGACTTGGTTGATGGCATTAAACCGAAGGGTATGGTATTGTGAGTATGATGCTCGGGGCGTAACCGGTGTGAACAGTGGTTTGTGGGCCTTTTGAGTGGATTGTGTTTGGGGTTTTATAGGAAGTGTCTCATGGGAGGTGTTGGATTTGGGATGAGGCGGAGTGAGGAAGATTTGAGTGAGAGGCTCATTGTGGATGACGGCGTGTTGGGGCGAAGAACTGGAGGCCTCGGTATTTTGGTGAGATGGAGGGGGCAATCTTCGGTTACAATCCGGAGGTCAGGTAGCTTCCACCCTTTCATTGTGGTTGGTCACTTTGGTGAAGGGCCCATTAGTTGTGACATCTCTTTGTCTCATCGACTCATTGAACGGGTTCTGTGTTTCCTTGTGGCTCTTCGTGATGACTTCCTTCGTAGCCCCGGAGGCTTCTAGAGTTTGGAGCGGCCCTCCTTTCGTCAGGATATCCGGGTTGTCTGCAATGTCGTTTCCCAAACTACCATTCATCAAAGCGGTCTTTCTGAGGTACCGGATCGGAGAAGTTGTAGTGACAGGGGAACTTTCTAACTCCACACGCACTAGGCGGTGACATGATGCTCTCTTCCACTTCATCTGAGCTACGGGGAAGACAAAAGGTAGCTTTAGGCTTGGGTAAAACACTGAGTGAATTCTCATGCTACTGATGGGGAATGACCGCTAGGCTTAGACCTATGGGGTAAAAAGGTGGACAGGATCAAATGGGATCTTAAATCCATCCGAGATTCAAACGGGGGTCTACTTACAAGGTTGTAACAGGCTTTTTGGATGGCAACGGGGGATCCATTCAAAGACTTGACTTCCTAGGGGACCATTCCTATGGGTTTAGCGGGGACAACGCCTAAGGTCTTAACGGGGTCTCGTAGGACAACGGGGATCCGTCCAAAGACTCAACGAAATCATATAACGGAGGTCTCGGAGGACAACGGGGGTCCATCCAAAGACTCAACTAAATCTCATAACAGAGGTCTTGGAGGACAACGGGGGTCTGTCCAAAGACTTAACGAAATCACATAACGGAGGTCTTGGAGGACAACGGGGGTCTGTCCAGAGGCTCAACGAAATCACATAACGGAGGTCTTGGAGGACAACGGGGGTCTGTCCAAAGACTCAATGAAATCACATAACGGAGGTCTTGGAGGACAACGGGGGTCTGTCCAAAGGCTCAACGAAATCACATAACGGAGGTCTTGGAGGACAACGGGGGTCTGTCCAGAGGCACAACTAAATCACATAACGGAGGTCTTGGAGGACAACGGGGGTCTGTCCAAAGACTTAACTAAATCACATAACGGAGGTCTTGGAGGACAACGGGGGTCTGTCCAAAGACTTAACGAAATCACATAACGGAGGTCTTGGAGGACAACGGGGGTCCGTCCAGAGACTTAACGAAATCACATAACGGAGGTCTTGGAGGACAACGGGGGTCTGTCCAAAAACTTAACGAAATCACATAACGGAGGTCTTGGAGGACAACGGGGGTCTGTCCAGAGGCTCAACGAAATCACATAACGGAGGTCTTGGAGAACAACTGGGGTTTCTCCAGAGGCTCAACGAAATCACATAACGGAGGTCTTGGAGGACAACGGGGGTTTCTCCAGAGGCTCAACGAAATCACATAATGGAGGTCTTGGAGGACAACGGGGGTCTGTCCAAAGACTTAACGAAATCACATAACGGAGGTCTTGGAGGACAACGGGGGTCCGTCCAAAGACTTAACAAAGTGACATTTATTAACGCAAGAATGTGTCGAAGACAAGAAACAAAGAACGGAGCAAGCTCATGCCACGTTGTAATTATTTATTCATTCAAATTTACTTAAAACGCATTTTTATTCCTAAATGGTTGGAAAAGATTCCTCTTCTTTTTCGCAACTACTCTAAATCCTGGATTAGTGGAGGCCATCACTACGCCTATAGACCCCTCGTTTTTCACCTGCCTTGCACACTCCCAAGGATGGACTGTCCCGGGCAAGGGTCCTATAGGGCAAGCGGCTTCCACCAACCGAAAGAAACGAACCTAGGGTCTAGTGCATCGCAAGATTCCCAATGCGTGAGCCATTCCAATCATGATTAAGCCCCGGTTAAGATCGATATTCGTCTTAGGGACTTAAGGGACTTCCGGCATAACCTCATCTTTGATGAGGGATCTCGAGTCTTATCCTCGGGATTAAGGATGATTAGTATGAACCATTCATTAGGGCTCGACAATACGGTGTCACTCTATCCTTAATACATGACTTAGGTTAATTACGGTCAACATTAACGCGTAAGTCAAGGACCGGGTCAAAGTTGATCATGGTCACACTTGCTTTCACAAGGAGTCATGACTCGGGCATTAACTTAGCCATAATTAACCTTAGACATGTATTAGGCATGTGGTAACATGAGCTAGACCAAAAACCAACCAAAGTCTCGGTATTTGTGTGTCACAGACAAGTGTGGTTGACTCGGCTCGGAAGGGGAGGTGGAATGGACCCGTGCGCGCTAGAAGGGCACAAGAGCACTAATCAAGCTGCATCGTGGCATCCACCCCGGGTTTAAAGGGTATTTTGAACGTGCAAGGTCAAGTGCGTGTAGTGTGAAGCCATTCTATGTTCCTTTTTGAGTTAAAATAGAAATTTTCAATTCGTTTTAACATCGTGAACAATGTATAATCAACAAAAATGAGCAAGCATGAATGGGCTATTTACACAAGCAATCAAGCAAGAATCATATGAACAAACAAGGCCAAAACTTGTATGTACAACAAATTGTGCACAACCAAAGAATCCTTTGAAATCAAAACTTAACAAGAAATGATCCTTTTGAAAACCATTTGCAAAACAAGTTGTGCACAACAAAGAATTCAAAAAAAATCTTTTACAAAATGGGTTATGCACAAGGAGGTTTTGAAAACCCAAATTTATGTCCAAAAGTTTTTGCATGACCAAGCTTCAAAAACCGAGTTTTGGCTAGAAAAGAAGAAGGTAATGTGCTAAAACAAAACTGTAAATTTGGAACCTGGACAAGCAGAAGCCAAAGGGACACAGAATGTTCCTACCCTGCACAAAATTGTTAAATTTTGGAACATTCTGTTCCCTGCCCAACATAGCCGTACGGCTATAGAATGCTGGCAATTATTTTTTGCAGTTTTTCATCTTCTGATCATCAAGCCCCAGTTTATTGCACATCCAGAATAGTTTCCACTCCAGAAAATTCAAACAGAAACACAGCACACATAAAACAACACAAAAGTTAACGAAAACGGGGGACGGGAGTTTGACCCACACATAAATGTCCCCAAAGCTTCTAAAAAGAAGTTTGAGAACATTTAACTCCCCAGCAGAGTCGCCACTGTAAGGATCCCGCCCCGCGCGCGCGGAAACGCGACGGGTTTTGGGGGCGAAACGCCAAACACGGTTAACACGCCAAAGATAACGGAGTCGCCACTTTCGTTAATTATTTAACCCAACAAAAGAAAAGGTTAGAGATTCTCTTAGTTCGGAGGTCAGGTTACGCCTTGGGAAGATTTTCACGTCACCCAAGCCGCCTCGGGCAAAGCCGAGTCTCCCTTGTGTTAGTTAACGAAAGTGCATGTGTGTGTGTGTATTTTAAAAGGGGAGAAACTGACTGCTTAGCAAATCCAGTTAGTTATTTAACAGAAAGGGTTTATTTTGCAAACTTTTTGGTCAGAAAAGGAGAAAAATGGAAGATGCCCTCCCCGGCCAAAGTAGCCGTACGGATGGGGAGGGCTCTCCATGGCATTTTTACAGTTTATCAGAAAGATAGTCCAGTTTCAGTCAAAACAGAGGATCTTTGCTGAAACTGGACTGGAATGCTGATTTCTAGTTTATGATTAACAACAAAACCTTGAAGAGTTCATTCCTATGCACCTTGATCATCAAAGGAGCCCCAAAAACAAAGATTTGGGTGTGATCAAAGGCAATCATTGGAGAAATTTATGAAAATTTGATGAACATGACATTCAAACCAAAATGACCATTTGGTGGATAAAGATTGCAACTTTACCACCAAAATGGACTTATTACATAAGATTAAATCTTTAGGGACACAAATATAACATAAATATCAAATCTTTATGTCCCATATTTAGTGATTTATGGCTAGGCCATGGTTGGGATGATAAAGATTGAAACTTTATCCCCCAATCATGACTCTTATGGCCAAACAAGAATAACATCAACATGAAATGTAACAAATCATGATCATCCTAGGTTTTATCCCATAAATCACACACTAGGTATGAAGGGTCTAATCTCCAAGAGAAGGGGGTAAGAAATGGCTGGAGGGTGTTGATTAGATATAGGTTTCGCTTTCTTGCATTTGTGCACAGCCCCACGCAAGACTAAAGTACCCTTTTAAAAGTCATGTGTCATGCACATAGCTTCAATTTTGTCAAAAGATAAACACCTTGTCAGTTTTACATCGAATCGCAACATATTGACAACTTAGGAATCGAAGTGGCACTTTTTGTGATGATCATGAATTCTTGAAATTCATAATCATCTAAATTCAAAGAATTCAACCTTCACTCTAATGTTAATGTTTAAGAAATTGGGAATTATATGTGAGTAGTGTATGGCAATTGATATGTTGTGATGTGAGAATAATGTGTTATGTGTGTTATTTGGACTTGAAAAGAAATAGTGTGGATGGGAGAAGGAATGAAAAGGCTTAATACTTCTCAATTTGTTACATATTGTGTTGAAATGAGAAGTAAAAGGAAATTGTGAAATAATGTAGTATGAACTAAAGGAACAATTATATGAGTTTTTGGTCTTTGTGTATATGTTTGAATGAGAATTAAAAAAAAATTAGTTGAGAATTTGGTAAAGTGTTGACATCGTGTGAATCTTATTGTGTATGAGATTCAAAATGGGATAATATTGAATTGAAACTTGTTGGATTGAATATGAGATGCATGAAAAATGATTATGAAGTTTTATGTGTTAAATTGGTCCTAGGACAATTTACAAGTGTAAACCTATCTATACAATATATAAAAGGAAAAAAATTTCAAGCCTTCTCATTAAGCCACATGGAATTATGACGTGGAAGTCCACGTGGCATTATTCTATTGGCAAATGTATTTAATACTTATTTTAGAAAATGATTTGACTTATTATTTTCTATCTAATATAGCCAGAAATTTAAGAGTAATTAAAATTTTAAATATCCAATCAAACCTTATCACAAATTTAAAATTACCCAAATTATAACTCTTCAAAACCTTACCAAAAAAAAAAAAAAAAAAAAAAAAAACGTATTCAAAGTTTTAAATTGGATTAGATAATAAAATCTATCTATATAATATATAAAAGCAAAAACATTTCAGGTCTTCTCATTAAGGCACGTGGAATTATGACGTGGAAGTCCACGTGTGGTGATGTTCACTTTGGGCCTAAGCCCGCGGAACCCGTTTAAGCCCGTCAGCCCATGTCCGTATGGCCTGGGTCCGTGAGCCCGTGTCCAAGCCCGCCCTATTCTCAGTCTGGGCCCGGTGGTGGAAATTATGAACGGGCCGGGCCAAAGCCCGCGGATCTCTTGGTCCGTTTGGCCCGTGTCCTTATGGCCCGTTTTTCTGCCTTTTTCGGTCAGTATGACAGTGTCTCAGTCTGTCTGTGTTGGGCTGTTTTTGGCTTGGCATGCCGCATGGGGCATGGGCGCGCGCAGGGCTGGCAGTTGCAGCTGGCTCCGTCCTTGTAAATGTAGAAAGAATGGGGGAAAATGGTGAATCTATATGTGTATGTATATGTTAGAGAGAGAAAGAGAGAGGGAGATGGGGGAATTAGGTAAAGTTAAAAAAGGTTAGGTAAAGTTAAAAGAGGTTCTGCTATTTGCAGCAGAGGGTCTGCAAGAAATAAAGCTACACTACACTCTTTTCATTCCATGTCACTATTAACTGGTTCTTTTTTGTTTCTATCTCTCTCTATAGTTTATATCTATCTACTGACTAACTCTATTTAAATATAAAAGACAAATTAAAGTACATATTAAATCAATTTTATATGAATTTTAATTTATCTTATATATTTCAATAACTTTTTTTATTAAGTCTAAGTCATTTAATTTTTTTATAATTTTTTTAAAGGTTTTTCTGATTTTTTTTTTTTAAGGGACGAAATCCGTTTGGCGCGTGAAACTTTTGGTTCGGACCAAACGGACGGGCCGGACCCAACAGAAAACGCGGGCCGTGCTGGGCTTTTATCCATCCGTGAGAAGGGCCAGACCGGTCAAGCCCTTTAAGCCCATGGACATGAGCTAGGGCGGGCCGGGCCGGATAACCCTTTTGAACATCACCATCCACGTGACATTATTCTATTGGCAAATGTATATAATACTTATTTTAGGAAATGATTTGACTTATTATTTTCTATCTAATATAACCAGAAATTTAAGAGTAATTAAAATTTTAAATATCCAATCAAATCTATCTATCTATCTATATAATATATAAAAGCAAAAACATTTCAAGCCTTCTCATTAAGCCACATGGATTTATGACGTGGAAGTCCATGTGGCATTATTCTATTGGCAAATGTATATAATACTTATTTTAGGAAATGATTTGACTTATTATTTTCTATCTAATCAAGTCTTCTCATTAAGCCACGTGGAATTATGACGTGGAAGTCCACATGGCATTATTCTATTGGCAAATGTATATAATACTTATTTTAGGAAATGATTTGACTTGTTATTTTCTATCTAATATAACAAGAAATTTAAGAGTAATTAAAATTTTAAATATCTAATCAAACCTTATCACAAATTTAAAATTACCCAAATTATAACTCTTCAAAACCTTACCAAAAAGTAAAAAAAAACGTATTCAAATTTTAAATTTGGATTAGATAATAACATCTATATAATATATAAAAGCAAAAAAATTCAAGCCTTCTCATTAAGTCACATGGAATTAAGACCTGGAAGTTCACGTGGCATTATTCTATTGGCAAATGTATATAATACTTATTTTAGGAAATGATTTGACTTATTATTTTCTATCTAATAAAATCATAAATTTAAGAGTAATTAAAATTTTAAATATCCAATCAAATCTTATCACAAATTTAAAATTACCCTGATTATAACTCTTCAAAACCTTACCAAAAATTAAAAAAAAAAATAACGTATTCAAAGTTTATAATTGGATTAGATAATAACATCTTTCTATATAATATATAAAAGCAAAAATATTTCAAGTCTTCTCATTAAGCACGTGGAATTATGACGTGGAAGTCCATGTGTGGTGATGTTCACTTTGGGCCTAAGCCCACGAAACCCGTTTGAGCCCCTCAGCCCATGTCCGTATGACCTGGGTCTGTTTGAAAAAATGTTAGATAGTATCCATTTGAGTTATATGGAAAATTATAGAAATTAGGGGAATCTTATGAATATAGTTGACTTTGGTTGACTTTTTGATTGACTTGAGTTTGACCCAGGGTGGACTTTATTGACTTCATGGGTAAAATGGTCTTTTATGACATTTATAAATCTTGAAAGTTTATTTGAGATTTATTAGATTTATTCTGATTTTTATGAATTGTGTGTGTATATATATATATATATAGGGTCGTGCTCCTGTGAGAACCTAAATATCGTGAGAACCGTGAGAACTTGGATACATTAGGTAAAAAACTAATGTATCCAATGGTTCACTTGGATACATCATTTGATACATTACTTTGATACATTAAGTAAAAACTAATGTATCCAATGTGCACTTGGATACATCAATGGATGCATTAAGTTCTCACGATATTTAGGTTCTTATTTGAGCACTTACCTATATATATATACATGAGAAATGAGTATGTACACGAATCCAATGTGAGATTCATTATTAATATTGATGGAATAAATTCCATCTTATATTGTACTCCTAGCAACATCGGGAGAGGTTATATTGATTTTTTTTTTTATTTATTTTTATTTTTTTGGTACAAGGAGAGGTTATATTGATATGGATATGAGTATGTACACGGATCCAATCTGAGTTTCATTAAATGTGGAAATGAGTATGTACATGAAACCAATGTGGGATTCACTACATGAATAATGTGATATTTATATATATACTACTACGGGAGAAAGACAAGCACTTGACATGGTACTAAAGTGAGTGTTGTTGTTGCAACACATCTATTAATAAAAGTGGTATATATATTGTTTTGAGATGAGACCGTGTATTAAGTTGTTGAATGGGGTTGGTATATTGTAGTGTTCTTGATTGAAACAGGTATATGGAATAAACATTGGAATAAGGTTACAATTATGGTAACATTTACCTTGTGTTTGTATCAAATGATGATTTGGGTACTCTTCTTATGAGCTTTAAATACATTTCATTAATGAATTGTATTTAGTTTGGTATATTATGTGCTTCCGCATTTTTATAGATTGAGTTTTCTTACCGAGTTTAAACCCACTCTTATTTGTTTCAACATTGAAACAAGAAAATTCTAGCTATAGAAGACCAATACATCAAGTGAGGATAGAAAGGGAAACAATTGGGTAGCACTTGAAGGTATTAGACCTATGTGGTTATTGAAATGAAAATTTGTATATGAGTTTGTATAAGGCCATATGTATGGCTTATAAAAGTGTTGGTTTTGTACACTCCTAGATTAGTCTAAGGAGTTATAGTTGGGTGTACAAGAGTTCATTAACTCTTGTTATAGTTGTAGTTGGTATTATTATTATAAGTAATTCCTAGTTAAGTTGGTGAAATGGTATAGGGTGATACCAGAGTTGTGTGACTCTTGGTTGTGATTGTGTTAGATGAAAGGAAAGATTTTTTTAGTCACCAGTTTCAAGAGTTGTGATGTTATGTGAACATCATTCAAGCCCAAATAAATTATAAATTGGGAGCCTATTTTTTTTTATTTTTTTGGAGGGGGGAGGGGGGGCTTGACACTTTTACAAACTCAAGTTGGGGATTGCAAACCGGTGACAAACATAGGTCACCAAATTGCAAATTTCCCTAAAGATAAACGTGGTTTCAACTGTATCACAAAGAAAGTATATATAAGAGTATATATAAGGGAAAAAAAATATTGTAAGAGAAGACAAAGATTGCACAAGTGCAGTTGTAACACTACATCTATCACATAACGACTTGCACCAATTTCCTTTTTTAGTGTCTAAGTGGTAAGTCTCATTTTTAAAAATATTCAACATTTATTTCACTGATTTACCCTATCCACTTATCATATTCACTGAAATTGTGAATCTCACCCTCAAATCGCCCTGTCCCACTCATAATACTTTTAAATTGATATAGCCACCATGGAGCATAACACATCTACTTACAGTTACATGAACCCTTTCAAGATTCAACAATTATACAATACTCAATAAACTTACAAGTTACAATAGCAAGAGTATCTGACACTAACAACCTTCAAGCAAAAAGCTTCTATTTTGACATCCAAGGTATCACCTGATCTTCATTATGATGTCAACCAAACTGCCTCTTACTTTGCAAAGGAAAAAAAAAAGAAAAAAAAAAGTAATCCTAGAAGATATCACATTTCAAATGTTAAAACATCGAAATAGATGTTACTACATGTGTCCCAAAATGAATGTCTGAAATTGCTCTTGATTGATTAATAGCAATTTCGAACATTCATTTTGGGACGTAGGGAGTAACTAAATTACCTTCCTCTCAAGAGATTATCCGGCCTGAAGCGAAGTACAAGCAGCAAAACTTCAATTTCTTATTCTTCCGTGTAGGAGTACTTCCATCAATGTCATTTGTATTAGAATTAGAATTCGCGAGCTCTCTATCTGTGACCGTTTTTAAAATTGCAGCCTGATTTTTCGAGAAAGAAAATGAACTCTTGCGAGCCTCTACTGTACTCTGAGTGTCTTCTTCTGGTGATGATGCAGGAGCTATCTTATTATCTTTTGCATCTTTTGTAGAAAAAATGTCCCCTGCACGCCTGGATAGAGAAAATTACAAAAAGAAGAATCAGTCAAGCTATAGTCTTTTGAGATTCCAAGTAGCAGTCGTTTGTAACATTCTTAGCAGTACGGTTTGGATGATTGAAATTTAATTACGAAAACATGATCTATATCATGTCAAATAGTGATTTGATTGTCTTAAGTTTACTTCCCAATACAGAAAGTGGACTTTTAGGGGGAGGGCCAGGGGAGGAGGTACCATTTTCTTCTAAAACGAGTATCCCCTTCAGTTCTTGATCCTGATTAAAAGTGGACACCCTATGGGACGGAGGGAGAGGGAAAAATGAATATGCATACTCCCTCCGTCCCATTTATATTGGCCATATTTGACTTTTGATGATAAACTTGAGTGAACTTTTGATAAATTACTAAATAATTTATCAATAACAATATTTAAAATTTCATTAGGATGATTAGATTGACATTCATATTTGGTCAAAGTTCACTTGCGTTGACAGTCAAAAAGTCAAATGTGACCAATATAAATGGACAGAGAGAGTATATAGTACTATGTGTTAAAGGAATTGCTGAGTTTATAATGCTCGCCGTAAGTGTAAGTACCTGGAGCCATGATCGGACCCGATCCCACCTCCATTAAAAGTCCTCTCTATTGATGCACTCACTGGTACTTCTGCACAACCCCATACTTTCAAGGACATTTGAGTTTGTAAAGGTCCGGGATCTTTGACTGCCTCCCTTCCTGAACTAGTCAACGCTTTATCAGTAAAACCAGGCCGAGACCACGTTTGAGGACCAGCTCCATATTCTCTAAAAATAGAGATGACTTTCTCTAGTGTTCCTAGAGCTTGTTTGACCTCTGGACTAATTATTACTCTCTTCTCATTATTGACAATACACTTCCCTACAACCTCATTTGTAGGAGTCTCATATATACTATCCTCCTCCTTTGAGAATTCACTTTCTTCTATCTCCTCGATCTCACTAACACCATTTTTATCTATACTCATTGGCGCCTCTTTTATTGAATAATTTAAATGGTCATCACTAAAAACCTCATTAGTCATATTCAGCCCTTCGGGTTGTATGGTTATCACTGAATCTATACTTTTCGTCTCAAGAATTTTCGGTTCTAAATCCCCCATTGGTGTTTTACTTGAGTAAAGGGTTTCACGTATTCGAGCGTATATTGGCTCCTTTAAAGCAGTGCTGAAATCTTCATCACCTTTGGACACAGACGTGACTTCCTGTCACATTTTCAACAAGAGAAAATGTCAGGGAACCACTTAAACCACTATAAGAACCAAGAAATATACTCCCTCCGTCCCACAATTAATGAACAAATTTGCTCTTGATCAAGAGCAAATTTGGTCCTTCATTTTGGGACGGAGGTAGTACTAATTAGGTTGCTTACATAGCAAACAGCTATTAGAAACAACGATTTCAAGGCTCTGGGCAAAACTTACTTGCCCTCGCAGAGAAGGGACTAGGAACAGCGCTTCTTTCATAATCCGGGTCAACAAAATAGTTAGCCCAAAGAGAGAACTTGCTTGGGAAACATTCCCCTGTTTGATGTGTAGAAAGAATATAAATGTGATTAGAATTATAACCTTTTGATAGAGCTTGAAGCCGCTGCCTATGAGCTGTCGTGAAATAAAGTTGATGAATGCTGGAGGAACAAAGTCCAGTTTGATATCCATGTTTGCTATTGTCCTGAATATATTTGCAAGTATAAAACAAAATCAACAAAAGGACAGCATACATAAAAAACGAATCCTACTTCGACAAATCTAGTTTATGGCCAAGTATACAACTTAGTAAATGCATATTTGCACGCATGGCTCAGATTCTTCTTGTATTATACTCGTATATCTTAATATTCACACAAAATATGTTTACTGACAAAAACACCTCACCTCATATAACTTCTATTGGCGGACACTTTTTGTAAGCAATAGCCTCCCACCACATCCATCCTCACCACATTTTGAACATCAGGTATACCACCTCTGGTGAACCCATGTGTACTTCTTTCGACGCTCTCCAAGTCTGAGACCTGGAAAAATACAAACAAAAAAACAAAAAAGTTACTCCCTCCGTCCCAAAATAAATGTCATATTTTCCATTTTTATCCGTCCCAAAATAAATGTCGCATTTCTAATTAGGAGAGAGTCTTAGTACAATTTTAGCATTTTACATGCAATGTACAAATAAGTAAAGCACATTTCTTAAAAACATTGACAAGTCAATTGCGACACTTATTTTGGGACGGATGGAATAATTACATAGAATTCCTCAAGATTTTTACCATGGAAAAAGGAAAATAAAGTTGGCTACAAATGAGAAAATTCATGTAACTGGAAAGCAAATTACCGAGTTCAGAAGCACAATAATCAAATCATCTTGAAGGAATTCAAACTCAACATAATGTATAAGAGCCTCTCTTGCTGACAGTGGCCAGGAAACCTTCATTCTTTCTTCCAAATAAGTAGAGACGGGTATCAGTATCTACTAGTAAAATGATGTCAGAGATTAAAAACGCACAACTATTTATATGTCGCAGTACAAACCTGACCAAAGATATGTTTTCACCAACTCTGATTTTTTTCACACATGCGGAAGAGACAACCTTAAAAGTTGGAACATTAAAGTGAGGCCACCTATCAAAGAAGCCGAGAACAAGATAGGTAAGTGTCGTCACACTCTTTATAAGCTCTAACAACTTAAAGCTGGTAATTATAATCAAAGTTTTCGTGTTTGTATTTTGCTTTTATATTTTTTTAAGGCGTCTATTTCTCCAATAACAACTGATTGAAATCAAGGCCATTTATGTACCAAGAAAGCCATACATGTAGACATTTCAATTTTAAGCAATCATGATTCCTAAAAGAAAACAAAAACACTCCAGATAAAGCTTTTATTTATCTGCAATAGCTTATTATTAGTAAATCCAGTTTCTTACCGGGACCTTCAAAAAGCCATATACTTAATGAAATTAATCACATCATGAAAAAAGCCACTTAATCACGATACCGTGAATTGCATTACCTAGCGGGAAAGGCACAAACACAAAGATGTGCCTGGACCACTTACTATTACTTGTCACTCTTTTAGAGCTTGATTAAAAAAAATCAGTTTGGCTCTACCAAATTTCGACACTTCTATTATGTTTGCATCTTTTTAATTCCTATTCACAGAGGATCATCGAGTTCTCTTCTTTTTTGCCTTTAAAATTAACTGCGAAATATGCCATCTTTCGGCCATGTTATTGTACTACGCATGGCCTTGTGCAGACTCTTTGTTAAAACAAGCTTAGAAGAGAAACAACCCAATATCATGTAAAGAAAATGGGCCCTGTTTGGGGGTATTAAGAGCTTCAAATTAAGAATTAAAACCAATAAATGTAACAATAATATCTGTACCATTTCTTGTAAAGGCCTGCCTCCCAAGATACGCATAGACCTGCAGGCAAACATTGTGCTTCTATTTACAATTTTCATTGTAATTTGTAAGATTTAGACTCAACTGATTTGCAATTCTAGGGCTACTTTAACTTACAGTGATCCACAGGCCCATCTACATAGCCTTCAACAAGCAGTGTATGAAAGGGAGTGCCTGGTGGGCCTTCTCGATACATGACCCTGAATTCGTTAGTATCCTGTTTTAACTGCCAAGAATAAAAGAAAAATACTGAAATAGTTTTTAAATTTTCCACAAATATGCATATTCAACAAGCCACTAAGCACACCCATGGACCATAAGCAAACACAAACTTTCACCAAGCTACAGGTACTCATGGCCAAACTCAATACGTTCATAATGTCAGTCCTAAAGGTTAGAGAGACAACTAGACAAGAAAGAACATGTTCCTAAAGCGTTAAGACAAAACAGTACTAGATAAAGTCTCTTCATTTAGAAATCTCAATATACGCACTGTGTATCTTTTCCATTTCCATATACACTTCTTTAAATGTGAGACTTATACACATTACCATAATTCAAGAAATAATATCAAACATCAATTTAGGTAGGGCATAATGACAAATGTCTTTCATTTGCATTGATTCCCTAAATGGCCAAAAATGGGACATGTAAAAAAATGAAAACGTGGTGTAAAAAACTGAAAACGTGGTCAATGTATATGGAACTAAGCGAGTATTTCAATAAATTATCCTTTAAATTCACTCAAAAGCCACACCTTATCATGTGAAGGAAATGACCAGATTTCATGAAAAGGATCAGGAGACAAATAAGATCATTTACAGTAAACACACATACTTTCCAACCACTTTGATGTGCCTCATTTCCTTTCAATCCTTCGGAATCAACAGAAGCGCTCCTTAGCATGCCGAGCAAGTTCGATAGGTCTTTAGTTCTTTTCTCCACTACATTGTCAATATATTCTGCAAAATAGACGATATTCACAATGAGAATGAACACAATCAGAGGCGTAGCTAGAGCTTGGGATATGGGGGCAATTGCACCCATTAAGTTTAAAAAACCAATAATTATTAGTGTAATTTTTGCAATATATTAGTAGGCATAGGAGATTTAATACAAATTGCCCCGTTCATGTTTAGAAAAAATACATTATAAATATTTTTTGCCCCCACTAGTTAGTAATACAATTTTTGCAAAAGTAATTTTGCCCCCCTTTCACAAAAATCCTGGCTCCGCCACTGACAATGTGTGCAAGGCGTCCCCGGAAGGCGGAACTAGTAGTCAGAGCATACCAAATATCATAAAATATTGAGAGTTAAAGGGGAAAACCGAACCTTCAGCTTCAGATTGGGATGATTGCAGTATTTGATGTCTGACGAGGGACTTGAGGATGTCCTCATTTTCAAGGTCAGGTGATGCCAATGTCTTGGCCAATCTACTTTGGTACTGAGAGATATTATACTTTCCCACCATCTGAGCATTTCTCAACAATCACAAAGACCCTCTCAAAACCTAAATTGGAGATAAACAATAGCAACCCTATTAAGTTAATATCCGCAACAACAGAGAAAAAAAATGACTAAGCTACTGATCATTGGAAAATACGCAACTACAATAGAACAAATTTGTGATTGAAAATATAACTTTAGCAAACAAAGGAAAATCATGTCTGACCAAACAGATACCAAAAATGGCAAAATTAACCCCAGTAATTTCACAATAAATCATATGACAAAGAAAATAAAATCCACACGCATAATACCATTAATAAATAGTAAATGACCAAAGCTGCAAACTAAGTTGAAAAGGGACCATAATAAATTCATTTTCACTACACTTGAGCAAAGGATTGCCAGTTTAAATTGGATACAAACTTTCTATTTCTTGTCAAAGGAACTTTACCCACTGTTCTTACACTACGATGATAATATATTAAAAGCTTATTCATTTACAAACCCAACAAATAACGAAAATAATCGACAGAAAAGCTCCTTAATAGCTACCATCACCATAACTTGGTACTTACGCAAAATCAGGCTTAAATTTACAAAATACAATCCAAACCCACCTCAATTCACTCATCACAGACATAATTTTTTTTAAAGGAAATTTCATCAAACACCCAGATAAAATAAGGAACCGAATGGGACGATTGTTCTTGTTGCTTAACAAGATAAAGGAGGAATTGATGAAGAATTGAAGTCAAAATTGAGTGGTTGAATGAAACCCAGATGGAGTTGTTGGAGTTGGAGTTGGGATTTAGCTGCGAGACAAAGAAGGGGGAATTTATTTGTGAGGAAGTGTGGATCTCAACCCAACGAGGAGGGTTGAGGGGGAAGGGAACAAGGGAGGGTGAATTGAAAGAGTCAAGACGGAGGAATTAAACACAAAACACAATATATTATGTGTGGAGAAATGGAAATGATGATCTTCGTTGAACGTAACGAGAAGGTTGAAGTTTCATGACACCTTGCCGAATAAAAGACGTCACCCCACTTTATTAAATTACTGCCCAATTCTCCCTCCATCCACTTCCCAATTTTCGGTGTTTTTTTTTTCTTCTATCAGTCCACGCTGGTAAACAGCAGTGAATTTCTTCTGGGCCAATGCTGTAATTTGATTTTTCATACGATCACTTCATGGCTGCACAAACCCTTTATGTCCAACTTAACCTAAAATAAAGTTACAAAAATTTACATACACAATAATTTAAGCGGTATTTTATTAGTTAATTGCAATTAATAATGGACTCACTACACTCAAATTAAACTTCTAATCCACAAGATTCTTTTGACAGATCCACGGGTTGGACGGGGGAGCTGGACAAGCTGAAACTGGACGAGTCACGATGGATCCGATCTGCGGGCTGACTTCACACGGATGAGCTTTGTTCCGTTTGTCCACGAACATGCAATTTGGCGGGCAGGGCCTGGCTGAATTTTCCATTTATAGAACATCAGTGCCCATAATCAGTGGCGGACCCGAAAATTCAAAACACCGGGTGCACAATTTACACTACATAACTTCAAACTAAAAAATTTTGTAACGCAAACTTAACTCAAATACAATTGTTACATAAGCATAAAAAATACAAATATCGAAATTAAATTTGTCCTATGTGCTTTTATACATTGAAAACATTTAATAAAATCATTCTCGTAACTTTTCTAAGAAAATCTTTTCCAATGAAATATAAAAGACAATCATTTAAAAAATTGATCATAATCGTAGACAAATGAATTTTACTCTTTCCGTATCAAATTGATAGTCTCGTTTGACATTTCAATCATTTTAAAATTACATAGTAAGCTTGTTAATGATTTAGTCTTTTATTAAAAATCATGTTTCGTTTTAAGGAATTTTGAGAAATTAACCCATAAATTAATTATATTCTGTACATAGTGAAAAGGTAAAAAAAAAAAAAAAAAAAGGCACATTAAGGGGCTGTGAGGGATTCAATCTTGAGCATTACACAAATATTAATGGGACAGCACATCCCCTTTACCAACTGCACTACAAAAGCATTATGCTTTTTGGTGGTGCACAGAGTATATATACTATAAAAACATCCCATTTTCCTTCTTGGTATTACAAATCCACATATGAATATGGGAGGTCCGCCCCTGCCCATAATCTCATAAGAGTATAGTACTCGTATGACATTATAAAAATTTTATTATAGGGGGATTTACCATATAATCCCTTTAGGAAGCCTAATTTACATTTTAAGATAAAAAAATATTTTGACTAACCATATAGTCCCTAGCTTACATCTTCCTTAATATTTTACTAACTACACTACCTTAGGCTACCATCACCACCTTCTCCAGTCAACAACTCTGGCGACCACCATTTCCGGCTACCACCAACTCCGGTGCGAAAAAAAAATAAAAAATAGCTTCTGTGTTCTTCCAGCGACCAAACAGTTGAGAACTTATCAGTAAATTCTCAGTTCTCAACTAAACTACTAAGAACAGGAACAACTCCGGCGGCCACCAACTCCGGCGACCAAACAGTTGAGAACTTATCAGTAAGTTTTCAGTTGTCAACTAAACTACTAAGAATATGAACAGCTCCAGCGACCAAACAAATAAGAACTTATTAGTAAGTTCTCAGCTATAAATTAAACTACTAAGAACACGATTAACTCCGGCGGCCACCAACTCAGGCGACCAAATCCGGTGATCAAACAATCGAGAACGTATCAAAAAGAGCACGATTAACTCCGGCGACCAAATCCGGTAAGTAAACAATCGAGAACTTATCAGTAAGTTCTCAGCTGTCAACTAAACTACTTAGAACGCGATTAACCCCGGTGGTCACTAATTCCAACGATCAACATCGGCGACCACCAACTCCGGCGACCAAACAAATAAACTACGAAGAAGACGAACATATCCGGCGACCGCTAATCCCGCCGACCAAAAAACTGAGAACTTATCAGTAAGTTCGCAGTTGTCAACTAAACTACTAAAAACACGATCAACTTTGGCGATAACCAACTCAGGCGACCAAACAACTGAGAACTTATCAGTAAGTTTTTAGTTGTCAACTACACTACTAAGAACACGATCAACTCTAGCGACCACTAACCCTGCTGACCAAAAACTGAGAACTTATCAGTAAGTTCTATTTTCCCAACTAAAATATTAAGAACATGATCAACTCCGGCGACCACCAAACTCCGGCGACCAAACAGTTGAGAAATTATCAGTAAGTTCTCAGTTGTCAACTAAACTACTAAGAACACGATCAAACTCTGGAGACCAACTCCAGTGACCAAGCAACTGAGAACTTATCAGTAAGTTCTCAGTTGTAAATTAAACTTCTAAAAACACAATCAACTTTGACGGCCACCAACTCCGGCGACCAACCAGTTGAAAACTTATCAGTAAGTTCTTAGTTGTCAACTAAACTACTAAGAACACGATCAACTCTGGCGACCAAACAACTAAGAACTTAGCAGTAAATGTTCAGTTGCCAACTAAACTTCTAATAACACAATCAACTCCGGCGACCAACTTTGACGACCAAACAACTGAGAATTTATCAGTAAGATCTCAGTAAGTTCTCAGTTGTCAACTAAACTACTTAGAAACACGACCAACTCCGGCGACCACCAACTTCAACGACCAAAACAACTGAGAACTTATCAGTAAGTTCTCAGTTGTTAAATAGACTACTAAGAACACAATCAACTCTGACGACCACCAACTCAGGTGACCAAACAACGGAGAACTTATCAGTAAGTTCTCAGTTGTCAAATAGACTACTAAGAACACAATCAACTTCGACGACCACCAACTCCGGCGACCAAAGAACTGAGAACTTATCAGTAAGTTCTCAGTTGTCAACTAAACTACTAAAAACACGATCAACTCCGGCGACACTAACTCCGACGACCACCAACTCAGGCGACCAAACTACTGAGAACTTCTGAAGTTCTCAGTTGTTCACTGAGTTGTTATGTGAACAATGCGAAATTCTCAAAAGTTCTCAGTTGTCAACTAAGACGGCGGTCTAATAACTGAGAACTCGCAGTTGGTTGAATATTTTCAAAATGTATTAGTTATTTGAAATAACTGGGAACAAAGTAATTGAGAACTTCTAAAAAGTTTAGGTCCTAATAAAATGTCTTATTTTTAAAAGAATAAATTAATTCATTTTTAAATCTAAATGAAATATTTTTAAATATAAAATATATATTTTTAAGTAATTAGTAAAACATTGCCACTAATATATATTTCATCTATCTCAGGTCAATGTGTAGACTTACTCTTGCTCGCTAGTATTAATAAGATGAAACTTTAAAAGTTGTTATTGATTGTATTTATATTGATGCATCAATAACACGTTTTACAATTTTATTAGGATAATGAAATCAATTTAAATTTATCGCTTAAAGTTCCTTTGTATTAACGTTCAGAAAACGGCGTCATTTATTCCAGAAAATCATGATGTTTACTTGTCTCAATTCATAATTCTTACTGGACACATGTGAACTTAAATTCAATGAGAGGATATTGTTGATTTACACCTTTTTATTTTATTTTCAAAAAAGCAACGACAAGAGTTACAATCATACAAACCCACGACAACTTCCTCTTCACTCAGAATTTTTCTTCTTTTCATTTCTACAGTTTCTAGAGAGTGAGAGACGGAGCTTCTTCGTCACCAAATCATTCAAAACTGCCACAACCAACTCCGATCTCTGAATTCCGATTGCCGGTATCCTCACAGATCTGAATAAAAATTCGTCTATGGTAGGTGGTCGGAGTCTGTAGGTTGAACATAGGAATTTGACTAGCCGGAGACGTAGAGCAGTGGTTTTGAGAGGGCCAGATCTGTTGAAAACAGGCCGCCGGCGTGTAACGGACATTGTCACCATTAGCTTTGAGGAAGAACTCCGGCGGTTTGGAGAAAAAGGGGTGCGTCGGTGATGGGACACATCCGGATATGCAAAAGTAGAGAATGGAAACATGAAACCTCTGCAGGAGTGAAACGCCGGAAAGGGGAGTGTGCTATGTCAGGTACAAGGGAGTGGGTGCCGGAGGTAGGGGAACAGGACAGGGTCTCCGGAGGGACCGCCGGAGTTTGGTCGGAAGGGAGGGGAGGGGAGCGGAGAAGGGTTGTCGGATGGAAAAGAAAGGAGTCACCGGGGAGTGGAGGGATCGCCGGAGTTGGGAGGGAAAGGTCACCGGTGGGCAGTGAGGAGTTAGAGAGAGAGTAGAGAGCGAGAAAAATGTATGTGGCTGGTGTGTGAATGAGAGGAGAGGGAAGGGGAGGGGATGGGAGACCGAACGGCCGCCCCCTAATTACTAGACCAACCTCCTATAATAATTCCATAAACACCTAGCGAAGATATACTCCCTCCGTCCCAAAACACCTTGCACATATTTCCCTTTTGGGTGTCCCATTGGTAAGTCTCACTTTCCCAAAATGGAAAAGATTCCCACTACTTCTCTCTCCACTCCACTCACAACAACTATCCATTTAATATTCTCTACCCCACTTTCTCTCTCTTTCCCACTCACACCACCCACTTTTCTTACACATTTTATTAATTCCCGTGCTTTTCAAAAAGGGTGAAAGCTGTTTTGGGACAGAGGGAGTAACAAACAAATAAAGTAGCCCTATGTTCGGATCTGACAATACTATACCCGTTAATCGGGTCCTAAACCATAAACGGGGAATGTCATCAGCCCATTTTCGAAGCATTCACTCCTACCAATTGCACCTAATTCGGAATGGAATACTCTCTTCTCAACCAATAGAAATAGAAGAGTCGCGGGATTCTCTCTTTCCGGGGCATCTGTTACCAGAATATTCTTATTGAACTCCTCTCTCTTGATTGAGCTCATCTATCGATATTCTTTCCGGACTCATACCCGCGCTACTCACTACTATTCTATCTGCGCCCGTCGCTGGTGTGTGAATGAGAGGAGAGGGAAGGGGAGGGGATGGGAGGGGTGTACTTATCCTATTTTAAAGTGCTAAGCGACTACTCCCTCTGTCCCTCTTTAATCTACAAAAATTACCCATTTGGTTGTCCCACTTTAACTTACAAAATTCTAAAATAGAAATGTTTTAATACTTTTAAAATAGTGGGACCCATTTGTCATACTCACAAAAACTATCCACTAACTATTCTCCATCCCACTTTCTTTCGTTCTCTCACCCAACCATCTATACTCACAACACATCACCTTTTTCACTTTTTCCTTAATTAATGTGCCCAATTCATTTTTTGTAAGTTAAAGAGGGACAGATGGAGTATATGGTTAGATAAAATGTTTTGTAGAATTAGGACGTAACTCAAATATGTCATTGTCCTAAAACGTAAATTCGATATTATCTGAGGACTAGGATGTAATTTTCTCTTTATTATTCACATTTAATTTCGTAAATTATTATTAATGCATTAAAAATACTCAAATAATTTATAAAATTTTATAAAATATTCAATTTTTTATTAAATATTGATTAAATTTCATTTGTGTTGATCATCAAAATTTAAGTGAGACTACCTATTCGATACTCAATATCTCCATTATGACCCAGGTTGATAGTTTTAATTTAATTTAATTATAATGATCAACTTTATTTAGTTTTTGCAAGAAAAAAATTTAGTTATCCACATGAAATACTGATTAAAAATACTATTAACAATAATTTATTATTTGATTATGTACAATGTTTTGTTAAATTAATAAATTGACCACTGAAAACAAATATTTCTCAGTTACCTAATAGTTAAAATTCATTAGGTATCTCTTAATTTTTGCATGCCACTTCAAAACATTGCACCAAGTAAATCTATTTATTTATATGGGTGTATAAATACTACCTCCGTCCCAAAATGATCTTTTTGTTTGTCATTTTTCATTGTCCCAAAAAGTTCTTCCCATTTTTACAATTTGGGC
Source organism: Campanula takesimana (assembly GCA_026119855.1). NCBI lineage: Eukaryota > Viridiplantae > Streptophyta > Magnoliopsida > Asterales > Campanulaceae > Campanula > Campanula takesimana. The sequence continues at coordinate 48,264 of JAOWBW010002141.1, forward strand.
TTAAAAGCGTATAAGTAAAACATGTTTAGTTAAGCAAGTGTTCATATTCTTAAAAAAGTATGAATAGTTAAATGAGAAGATTATTTTGAGATAAAGAGAGTACTCCCTCCGGTCTCAAATATAAGCAAAAATAACTAAAATCACACCTATTAAGAAAGTAGTTAAGTTAGTTAATTGTCTTGATTTTATAATAAAAACATGTTAAAATTACTAATATATCCTCATATTAAATGTGTAATAAATGTGCACTTGTATTTGAAAATGAATAATTAAATAGGGGCAGTTTTGGTAAGAGAGTATTAAATGGTCTTCAAATCCATTAGAGTTGCTTATATATAGGTAAAAAAAACCCACTTTTGTTGCTTATAATTGAGTCCGGAGGGAGTATTAATTAAAAACTTATGCAATAATTGCTTATAAAAAGCCAAACCAATAGGAAAAGGAGAAATTGAATGTTTAGTAGACATGTAATTTTCGTGATATAGTTGATGTAATCCATATCCAACCACAATAATGACATACATTTAGTATTAGAATTAAAATACTTTAGTGACACCCCCTCTCTGATGCTCATGTATCAAAAAACCCACCTCACCTATATAAATTGATGAATTAGTCTTGGCCCAGTGGTTAGACAAAAAAAATCACAAAAATAGATGAGATGATGATATTTTTGGGTTTTGTGACACTTTAATTACGAACACCAGCAAAATCATGACATCTTTTTATAGAAAAAAATTATGACAACGTTTTGTGACTTTAGTATTACCTTTTACTCTATGGCTAGTTTTATATATGGCGGCTTTCGTAAAGGCCTTTCTAAACCTATTGCCAAAAAAAGATTAATGAATATTTTTGAAATTCCTAATTGTCTTATTTTTCTTCCATTTTACGCTCATTAATTATCATTCTGCACTTGTCCTTTATCTGCCGATTGTAGGAAATAAAAAATCCACTTGAACAGTGGCATTCTCTCTCAACATTGAGAGCTTGGAAAACCCATCAATACAACTCAACCCCCAACTTCACATCCCACCGGCCAAACTTGATAAATCCCATCAACCTGGGATTGACCCCACCATGTATCTCCCACAAACTAAATTCACCACCCAAACCTACCACCTAAACACCATTAAAATTTGTGATAAACTACCAGGCACACAGGAAGCTACACCAAAAAACATCACACCTCCATCTTAACCACCACCACAGAAACACCACTTCTACCAACACCAACCACTGTTTGCGCGCGGGCTTTTTACCTTGTTGGTTTATTGTCGTTCCTCGCTTTAACTTTTTGATCTTGAGAGTCTCCACCATGTTTAACGGACACAGGCCGTGAGATTCTTAAGTTCGGGGGTTAAGTTATGGATTGGGAAGGTCAAGGAGCACCCAATCCACCCGATCTAGGATCGGTCTTGCTTACGAAATCATCATCATCATTATTAATATTATGCATTCATGTACAAAAGAAGAAAACAAACAAATAAATAATTTCTTATTTATTTGGGATGTCGGATCATATGCTTCGAGACCATCTCCATGGATTGGAGAGGCTCTAGGCTGATCCTTTAATGGAATCACACTGCTTCAAAGACAAAGAAGAGGATGAGAAGGTAGAAAACAAGAAGTTTTACCTAAGTGTTCTTCGAGAATCCTATGGATGGCCTTGACTAAAGGCCTTGAAGATCCAATGAACTTGGCTTGAATGGTGTTGTGAAGACTTCAATTTCGTGGGTGAGGATGAGAAGCTGATTATATGGACCTTTTTCATCAGATTTGGAGTGGTTTTAGGTGAATGACCATTCTAGAGGTTTTTCGGTTCAAGAACCTCTTTATTTATAAGAGTTCTTGACCTAGGGTTTTAGCCAAGAAGGTAGGTTTTGGATGGGAATCAAGGACCTGATCTCCAAGGAGGTATTTTTGGACTCTGGGATCGCACATTAGGTTTTTCCCGGATTGCTTGAGTGTTTACCAAGAAACGGGGTTAAGATCAACAAGGAAACTGACCCAAAACCCGAATGTCAAGGGGGATATCTCGTACGAGACATCTCAGTGTTGGAATTCACTTTTTGCCCTCTGCAGTAGTTTTAATGTTCATTTTGGCCCCTGACTAACGGAGTCAGTCAGAAACTTAAAGAAACATGTCCAACTTAACGAGTTTCGACCCAAATCAAAGGCGAGACACAGAAGTAGTGTGATTATGAATGAATGTCCAAAATGGGGTGTCTACAACCACCTACTTCATACCAATCATGCCAAGATAGGGCAATACCCGAGAAAATGGTTGGCGTAAGGCTTATACTTCGGCCGATGACATCTTTTCCGGTGAGGAGATTGAAGGACTCCCACCAAAAGAATACTTACCTCCACCACCCAGTCGAAACCGACGCCGGAGTATTGTAACCAAAGTGACCCAAAAAGCTAACTCAGAAACCATTCAAGAACTCAACCAGTCTCTCATTAGATTCAGGATCGACGAACGACGTTTCAGTGTCCATCGTGCCCAACATGCAATCAACACTTCTTGGAATCTACAGGGACAAGTCATTGTGGTAGGAAAAACAATTAAGTCCTATATCTTCAAATTTCAATATGCTGAAGACAGATACTCTGTTTTACAAATTAGTTCATGGGCTTTAGAAGGAGCTTTATTTGCTTTTGAGGTGTGGAGACCTTTAATTGACTATGCCAGTTATGTAGTCACGAGTATCTCAATATGGTCAGTTTCATGGACTCCCACTAGAATTTATAAATGGGAATGCAGCTAGACAAATGGCTTCCTACTTAGGAGAAGTGGAAAATATAGATTGTGAACCAAATAGCCCAAATAATACGCAGTTCACAAGAGCCAAAATTCGTATAAATCCACTAAATCCCATTTTACCCGCTTTTTATCTCTCAGCTGGGCAAGATTTTATGTGGATCACTTGTAGATATGAAAGAGTCTTTAAAATTTGTAACGACTGTGGTAGAATTGGCCACTCTTACTCGACCTGTGCACACCCCAACCCTAAACGCGTCTCAGATTATGACCAAGAACTTACAAACATGTGCCTAGAACATAACCTTGAAACTAGGGTTGATCCGGGAAGCCTCACCCCAAATCTTTATGACCCAATAAATAGAGCCTTCTTGTCCCCAAAGAAAAACCACCAGCATAATCCCTGACACCCAACATCACAGCCCCATATAAAACACTAACCCATAAAACTACCAACCCTCACCGAATTTCCAACCAAACAGATATTCACCACAATACCAAAACCCATCACCAAAAAATGATTTACTCTCACCATCGGAAGAACAGAATAGGTGGATGGAAAAGTCTGACAAGGACTACATGATCTAGACATGTCATCAAAGGACTTATCAAACCACTCCTTGCCAACCACCCGATCAAAAAGAAGAAAAGAACCTGGGAGAGCCAAAAGAGTGAAAAGATCCAAAAGAAGACAAAGGGATATCATCATAGGGGCAGTAGAAAGATTACTATTTATGGTGATTAACATAAAAGTGTTTGGAGACTTACCTCATATAGACGAACAAGAAATAAAAGATATTCCTAATGTCATACATGACTCTCCACGCCTGACAAGAAACTGACAACACCAAACATGAATTAATATTGGGTTAATGACAATTTAGACCTTAAAGTAATACATCACCTTTTCAAACGAACACTGATATTTTTTTTCGCCATATCAGGCTTTGAAGTGAAAAATGTTGGCCAGTTAAAGCCTTTTGACAGATTTCGTTAAAAATCTTGTTAAATACCCATGTGCCAAACACGTGATTAACAGAATTGGATAGATTGAATTATCATAACGTTTAAGGGATGAAATGACAAATTTTAAAAAGGAAGGATGGTGAACAAAAAACATACATATATACATCTTCATCTTCCTCACGTCACAACCCCCCGCGACCACCACCCAACTCTTCCTCCTTCGATTCCGGTGAAATCTCCAACCTTTCTCCCTTCTTATTCCCTAATTATAATAGCCCCCTCCGTCTTCTTCTCTCTTATCTAATTCAGCCTCGGATTCATGACCCTTGTCTCAAGTTTCTTCTCCGAACAAAACCAAGATGCAAAGTGCCACTCCTTCTCCCAGATCCTGCCGGCGCGATGTTCTGCTGTCGTCCAAGCTCCCGGTGTCCGATCTACATCAATTTTTCTGGAATTCGGTATAAGAAATGAAATCGGGAGATGGGGTAAGAGGAATTCGGGGACAAAACCGGACGATGAGTTTGGTGGTGACGGAAAACGTGGGGATGAGGAGATAACAGACATGTTTCCCTTAATGCTTCTTCCTTGCTCTTCTTCTTCATCTTCGACTCCTTTTATGTCTTTGCACAGTTGGCCCTTTTTTATCCTCAAGTTTCAACCAAACTTATAATTGTCGTTTTCTACAAATTTAGCAAAATTCAAATAACCTAAAACCCATTATTCTATGTCCTGAAGATGAGCATATTTTTGTCTCGTTTGGGATACAATTCATGATTTGAAGTTGAAGGGATAATTATCACTTGGTGGGGTAGATATTTGTGTTTTTTTACTTAGAAAATGAATGAAAATTGTGATTTTTGAATGTTAGGGCATAATTTCAGCTGTAAAAATGGGGTTTTTTTTTTTTTTTTTTTTATCAGAATTAAAAACTTAGATTTTTTTTGTGAAGTGGTGGATGAGTTGTCGTGGTAGCTAGGTGATAGTCATGGTGGTTGTAGGTTGTGGTCATGGTGGTTGCAAATGGTGGGGATGTGTTGGGTATGCTCTTTATAAACCACTCATATTACCTTAATTTGATTGATCCCATAACCTAATTTTACTCTTTGTGAACCTTAGGATATATTGTAAGAAGTACTTGTACTTCATTTAGAATAATCCACTTTTTAGCTTGATAGGCTTAGCAGATTAGGACCCTTATCCTTAATTTTTCTATCTCTGGAGATTTGTGGCAAAGCTCAAGTCTACCGCATGGAGCCTGCCGCATGACCAAGGTTACCTCATGCCATCTACCTTGCCGTATGGTTGATGCCTGCCTCATTGATCACTATGCCGCATGGAACCTTAGTTGAAGAAACTCAAGTTGGTTCAAATTTAACCATGGTCACACTAGTGTCCAGCACTATGGTTATTTTAGAACGTTGCAAATTCAAATTTTAAATTTGAATACAACTGTCATCATAGTACAGTTGAACCACCATAACTCTGAAACAAAAGGACAACTCAGACTGAGCTCCAATTAGAATTCAACAGCTCATTGACGGCTAGTTTCTCATTCAAGGCTATAAATAGTCTTGAGTTCTTCATTGAACATAAGCTGAGATTCTAAGAGAGAAATTGATGTTGAAATTCTTGGTGATTGAAGATCATATTCAAGATTTCCAGAATCCTTCGAATCTTCAAGCACTCCACCTTTAAGTCTTCAACAAGTTTCCAGTAACCTTCAAGATCAAATCTCAAGCCTCATCACACAAGATTCATTAGGCTCTAAAATCATTTAGATTCTAAAGAGCTTTTGATTCTTACACACACACTCACCCCGATTGATCAATCACATAGATTGAATCATTAGGGATACACTGGTCTAAGTATAGGATTGTTCTTCATAGAAATAGGTGTTGATTCAATACTTCATCTCTGTAATCTATACACAAACGAATCAATATATACCTCATTCAAAATCCAAGACGGACCATCTTGGTAAATGACGTAGATCTTTTAACAGATCGAACCTTTCCAAATCATTGTGTCATTTACTTACTGTAATTTATTTTCTGCACTTTATTTTCAAGTCTTGTTCATCTTGTTCTTATTGTTCATATTAATCTTGTTTGTTGTTTAGTATTTTGATCTTCTCAGATTTATGAACATTTGTGAATTGTGTTTGTTTGTCTACCTCATTGCCTAAGCTAAAATCTGACTAACTTATCACTTGCCAAAAATCTCTAGGACACAAGTTTTCAATCTCTCAACCTACCTCACTCCTACCTACCACATATACATCTACCGCACTTCATCCTACCGCATATATAACCTACCGCACTTAACTTATCAAAAACAACTCTTAACTTGCTTCATAGAAAACTTTCGCTGTGCATTTTATACTTGACCACGTGGTATTTCATCTACTGCAAAATTCAAGTGTAAGCATAAGGTTGAATTTGGAAAAAGGGTTGGAATTTTAAATAGGCTATTCACCCCCCCTCTAGCCTATTTTCATACCCTTGTTGTGTCTTTGGGACCAACAAGTGGTATCAGAGCAAACACCTTCATAAAACTTCTGTTTTTCAAGCTTAACAGCTTGGGTGCCGATTCAATATGGCAAGTCAGAAAGCTATGGCAACGGTTAACTACACGCACATTCCAATGTTCGACGAAGATAAATTTGACGTATGGAAACACAACATTCTAACACACTTCTACTCCATGGACGAGCAACTCGGTGATTGTTTTACCATTGGACCATACTTCCCAATGAAAGCTAATCCAAATTCAGAAACCAATGCAGACACACCGTCAATCAAGAAACCAAAAGCTGAATGGACCGATGAAGAGAAAAGATTCGTTGGAATGGATATGAAAGAAAAAAGTATACTCTTAAGTACTTTAAGTACGTCTCAGCGTCGACAGATCATGGAATGTGCAACAGCTAAGGATCTTTGGGATGCAATTGAAGATTACATCGAAGGAGATCAAGCTTGCAAAGAGAGCAAAAAGTTTGCTATTCAAAGAAGATTCAATAACTTTTCTAAAATCCCTGGTAAATCACTTAGAGCCACTTATGACCGCTACTGTGAAATAGTGAGTACTTACACCGCACTTGGAAAAAAGCTTACCAAGAAAGAAATCAATGTAAATTTCCTAGCCGCTCTTGGTTCTCAATATCTTCACAAAGGAAACACTCTTGAAGATACCAAGCTACTAGATAATATGTCACTAAGAAGCCTCTATGCCAACCTCAAAGTCTTTGATATCAAGCTTCACGACATTGAAGAAATGGAAGGAAAAACAAAGAACTTATCGTTGGTCGCTCAAAAGGAAGAAGTGATCGAGGAAGAAGATCCAAAGATCTCCACATCAGAATACTTGATATGGATGATGATGATTTTGCTATGTTCGTGAAAATATTCCAAAAGTTCAGAAAGACAGCAAGACCCGGATCATCAAACAAAGCTCCAACAAGGTTTTTCAAGGAGCAGCCCCTCAAAGAAGAAAGAGAATTTCAACTTCTCTAAGAAGATAGAAGATCTCATTTGTTTTAATTGCAGGAAACCCGGTCATTTTGCATCATAATGTCCAATTCCCAAGTATGAGTATATAAAGAAGAAAAACAACTTCACTCCAAGGTATTCGAAACAAAAGGGAATGATTGCTGAAGAAGACTCTACCTCAAAAAAGTTAGCTATATGGATAGAGTCAGATTTTGATGAAAGCGATGAGGATTCTGAAGAAGGTCACATTTGTTTGGTCGTTCGTTCCGATGATGAGGATGATCATGAAAATTAGTTCTCACCAAATGTAAAACCCAAACGGAAGAGTTATACGGCTGATGAACTTGCTGATAAAGGATTCCTAACTCCACTTCAAAAGAATGGTGACCTTTTATTTTCAAGATGTGATGTGAGTGCAATAAAGAAGGCTCTACTAAATCCCAAAGTGAAGGAATTTCTGTCTACCACACCTCAAGTCAAGTTTGACATTTCCCCTGATGAACAAAAGAAGATGTTCATGAAAGCTGAACAGGTAATTAGTAAGTTATCTGATGATCTTAAAGGATGATTGCTATGATATTTTGACCTCACTCTTTAGACAGCTCCAAACACAAAAAGAAGACGACATCGTTAGTGTTCGATCCGACAACCGAACAGAATTCAAGAACAACGGTGTTGCTCAGTACTGTGATGACTACGGTATTAACCACAACTTTTCCGCAGCTGGAGTTCCATAACAAAATGGTTTTATGGAAAGGAAAAATAGGACGTTGATAGAGGCTGGAAAGACAATGATTGCTGAAGCAAAGCTACCATAATATTTTTAAGCTGAAGCCGTCAACACAGCATGCTTCACTCAAAATAGATCCCTCATCAACAAGACCTACAACAAAACACCTTATGAACTTTGGAGAGGAAGAACCCCCAACATAGCATACTTCAAGATATTTAGATGCAAATGCTTCATTCTCTACAACGGTAAAGAACATCGAGGTAAATTTGCTACCAAGGCCGATGAAGGTATATTTATTGGGTATGTTAAATACTCAAAAGCTTTTCATGTATTTAATAAAACCACTCTTAAGATAGTAGAATTTGTCCATGTTACATTTGATGAACATTCTCTCCTTGAGCCACATTTGGCTACAAATGTTGCTGATGATTTTGTTGAGCTTAATGAGACAGGTACAACTCGATCACAAAATCAATAAACTCAAGGAAAACCATCTACCTCAACTGCACCTCCATCTACCACATATGAAGCACCAGAAGCTACCACATCTGTTGGTACCTCAAATGGAGTTGAAGTTGAAACACCCATCAATGTGGAAGAACCTATCCCTCAAATTACTTATGATTGAGATGGCACAAATAATGTACCACTAGAAGATTTACAACCACCATCAACTCAACCATATATACCTTAAGAAGTTCGTGAGGTCAGAGATCACACAATTCAGAATATCATTGGTGATTTGCACTCTGGTGTTCGAACAAAAAGATCAAACTATGATGCACTTACCGCATTCATATCTCAAGTTGAACCCAACAAAGTTGATGAAGCACTCCAAGACTCAAGTTGGGTTGTTGCTATAAAAAAAGAGCTCAACCAATTTGAAAGATATAAAGTTTGGACTTTAGTTCCAAGACCACAAGATTAAGGAGTGATTGGTACAAAGTGGATGTTCAGAAACAAGATGGATGAGAATGAAATCATCACAAGAAACAAAGCTAGGTTGGTTGCACAAGGCTACAGACAAGAAGAAGGCATTGATTATGATGAAACATTTGCCCCCGTTGCAAGAATCGAAGCGATAAGGATATTCTTAGCTTATGCCTCTTACAAAAGATTCAAGTTATATCAAATGGATGTAAAGAGTGCATTCCTCAATGGTGAACTTTAAGAAACAGTCTTCGTTGCTCAACCACCTGGATTTGAAGATCCCAAATTTCCAAATCATGTCTACAAACTTCGTAAAGCTTTGTATGGACTCAAACAAGCTCCACGGGCATGGTATGACACTCTATCTAAATTTCTCCTAGAGAAAGGTTTCAAGCGTGGTAAGATTGACACAACTTTATTCATTGCTAAATATCATGATCATACTTTACTAGTTCAAATATATGTAGATGATATTATTTTTGGTTCTACTAATGAATTGTTGTGTAAGCGTTTTGAGAAACTTATGAAAAGCAAATTTGAGATGAGCATGATGGGAGAATTGACATTCTTCCTTGGACTTCAAATCAAACAATGTGCTGAAGGCATCTTCCTCAACCAAGCAAAGTATACAAGAGATCTTATCAAGAAATTTAGACTTGAAAATACAAAGGAATACGACACTCCTATGGCTACTGGTAACAAGCTAGATAAAGACTTAAAAGGTAAAAAGGTTGATCTAACCTTGTATCGAGGTATGATTGGCTCTCTCCTATACTTAACTGCTAGTAGACCCGATATCATGTTTAGTGTTTGTGTTTGTGCTCGTTATCAAGCTGATCCTAGAGAAGCACATCTTATTGCTGTAAAACGTATTATTCGATATCTATCTGGGACTATTAACCTTGGACTTTGGTACTCCAAAGATTCAACTTTTGATCTTATAGGTTACTTAGATGCAGATTATGCAGCATGTACCATTGACAAGAAAAGCACAAGTGGAACGTGTCATTTCCTTGGAAATCGACTAGTTTCATGGGCAAGAAAGAAACAAGCCTCAGTCTATGTATCTACCACAGAAGCTGAATATATAGCTGCTGGAAGCTGCTGTTGTAAAGTGCTATGGATGAAGCAACAATTTGTTGACTACGGAATCAAAGAAGAAAATTGTCCAATCTATTGTGACAATACATCTACCGTTGCTATCTCCAACAACCCATTCATGCATTCCAACACCAAACACATTGACATCAAATACCACTTTCTCAAAGATCATATGGAAAAAGGTAATATCCATCTAGAGCATGTGAGTACTGACGATCAAATTGCAGATATTCTCACCAAGGCTCTTGATTTCAAGAGATTTAGGTATCTAAGAGGAGAAATGGGTATGTTGGAACTCTAACTCAAATTTGTCCATACGATTTCTTGTACTAATGCTTGTGTTTGTCTAAGTTCAACAAAGTAGGTACACGGTCAAGAAAGTCACTCGACCACACTTTCCACTGACCGCATAAGCTATGCTGCCTCATAGACCATATTGCCGTATGGTGATATTTCATGGTTCTGAAGAAACAGATTTAAGGTGGAAAACGATGATGTGTTCATTAATTTATAGAAGTTAAATCAAAGACAAGGTAAGATCTTCATCGACCGCACGTAACACGGTCGACCTCATAGTTACCGCATTCTAAGGACCCAGGTAAGTCATTCTAACTTAGCAATATTTTGGATGTTTTGATAATATCTACCTCAAGGGCATTAAGGTAACTTTCACTTTTCCCTCACTTTTATTTAATTCAAATCATTTTGGAGCATTTAATTTTTTTTATTCCTTAAAATATTTATGAGCCGTCATTGGCTATGTTGATTTGACACCTAGTCACCTTGCATTTAATGAAAAGTAGACCTCCAAGGTCGTATTAGTACCTTTTTACAGAGTTAACCTCCTAACTTCCCATCACCTCTGCAAACCCCCTTCACCAAACCGTTCCACCTTCCTCCTCTCTACCACTCTCTGGTTATTTAACTTTTTCAGATATCTCTCTCTCTACCTTCTCTCTAACTTCTCTCTCTTAAACCGCCATACTTATCCTCTCTTTTTCTCTCTATAAAATGTCTTCCAAACAACATCTTTTTAAGAAATCCTCGAAATCCATTGACTCTGGTGACGATAATCAACCCCAATCTACATCCCAAGTCGTCATTATTGTATGATTTCTCAAACTTGTGAATTTTTTTGTTCTTGGTGGGTTTTCGGAAAAAACCTTTCGTATTCTGTGGTTCTTGGAATTTCTTGTCTATATAATGTCAAAATCTTAGTGTTTATGTTTGATGTTGGTTCTAGTTCTTTCATTTCATGATTTCTTGGAGTCTAATATCTGTTTCGCATTATTTTCTACCCAAGTGGGTTTATGAATATTTCGAGATTGTTTCTGAGTTCCCCTTTCAAATTTTGAGTTTGATGTTCATTCTTTCATGAAATTGATTTGATATTTTGACTTGATCTGCATTTCCGATTCTGTTCATGCAATTTTTATTGATTTTTTGGTCATTTTTCTTGAAATCTGGGCATTTTCCATCTAAGGTGTTCATCGTGTTCATTATGGTGTTCTTCGTGTTCTTGAAGAACTCTCTTTTTGATCCATTTTGATTCTCTCTTCTCTGCATTTCGTGTTTATATACTGTTCATGTTTTGATTTATTATTGGTGCAGCACTTTGGTGTTCGCGGTAACCCTCTCCCAGATCTACCTTGCCGCATCTCACCGTGCATCACTTGACCGCACTTTCTTGCCGCATTCTCTATGTCAAGTGACCGCACTCTACTTTCCTTATTCTTAACTTTGCACTTTGTTTTATTTCAAGACTTGAACCATTTCATTCCAGGCATCGTATTGGAGCTTGAGGATCTTAAGCAAGATTCCATCGGCCGAAATATTCTGGCTCGACTGAAAAAGTCTCGATTTCTACCATTCTTTACTCTCCAACAAGATTTTCACTTACCGGCCTTTGTCGATGAGTTTTTTAGCACGACTGTAGAAATGGAGAGCTCTGAAGAACCTGCCTCTCATCCCAAGTTCATCCAAGCATCTGTTATGGGAATCAAGATGACTTTTGATGCCAGTGATATAGCCCATGCCTTGGGTATCAAGTTACAAAAGGAAGGACCTGATGAAATCTCAAGGATGGAAACTTTTAGTCTAGCCAAGAAACTTGCAGGTACTTTCGATATTCTGAAAATTCAATGGAAGGATGTTGGGGAGATCATGTATCATATTGGTCATTTGGTAGATCATGCCTTGCTATGCAAGACCGGCAATCATGCTAATTTTAATAACACCCAGTGGATGATCTGTGCCTCTATTTATCTTGGAAAGAAGTTGGATTGGGGCCAAATTTTATGACATCCTCCGGGCTAACATTCTCTCTTACAAAGACGTGGCAGATGAAGGAGAAACTAAGTACCGCACGAACAGCCGCTTAATCTCTTATTTGATGAGTCTTACTCTGTGGATCAAGGACTTGTATGAGAAGAACAAGAACTACAATGTTCCAATCCCTACCTCAAAGGATTTTTGCTGCAAGTCAATGAGGACAAACTACCGCAACAACTTTGGAGACAATATGTACCGTTCGTGCCTCCTTCGAGACCCAGTTGAGGAGTATGTACCTCCTAAGTAATCGAAGCACGGTCAAGCTAATCTGGGTGATAGGATGATAAGTGATGTGGAAGTTTCCGCATTCGAGCAAGATAGATTACAGGCTGCCATAATTAAGGCCCGCGCAAAAGGCAAAGGTGTTGCAATCTCTTCTCCTCCAACTTCTACCAAAGGGAAAGAAAAGGATGTGGAACTGGTCAGGAAATCCAAGCTAGTCTCCCAAGGAATTAAGATTGTCCCTGCCGCACCTACTAAACAAGCCGCACCTACCAGGCCTGCCACCCTCAAAACCAAAAGTCACTCCTACCGCACCTCCTATGTCTCCCACTCCATCTCCTGAACCTCACTCCAAATCTAAAGTTTCCAAATCTATCTATACCGCTCCATCAAGATCCCCTTCCCTCTCACCTCTTCCAAAATCCAAACCATCTAATCCTTATCCTGCGTCACCTAAGCAACCTTCCATCATCCCTAGATCTACCGTATCTACTTCATCAAAATCCAAACCCTCTATCTCTTCCAGACCTACACCAAGTTCAGGGGAGAAACTAGTTGAGCAGGTTGAGAAAGTAAAGAAGAGGTCTCACACTCCAAGTCCCATCAAAACCACCAAAAAGGTGAAGGTTTCCAAACAACCATCCCCTGAGGTTCTTTCTCCAGTTTTTACCTCCGATGAGGATATTGAGGTTTCCCCTCCCCAGCTTTTGAAATTTTTTGTCTTAGATGCTCAGCTAGATGATATGGAGGAAGTCTCTCAATCTAAGAAAGATGATGATGCCGCAGAAGATAGTGAGAAGACTGAAGATGAGAATGTTGATGAGAGCTCCGATGCTGATGATGCCGCACTTCCAACCAAGCCCATTGAAAAAGGGTTGGTTGATGAAAGCTCAGAAGAAGAGGAGAAGGAAAGTTTAACAGAAAGTGATAAGCTAGCCAGTGATAAGGCTATGGATGTTGAAGAACCTATTGAGAAATTTGGTCCATTTGTTAAAACTGTTGATGTTGAGAATGTTGAGGATGAGTCCTTATCTGAAAAGGCAGATGCCTTAGTTGTTGTTGAAGATGTTAATATTCCTCCTGGTGCCTCATTTGACAAAACGTCTGGAGAATCCATCACTCCATCTGCTGCAGTTCCTGCCGCTTCTGTGTCTGCCGCACCCTCCCTTGAGGCTACCGTGCATTCCAATGATGAACTTCTTGCCGCGGTGAAACTACTTACTCAGATGCAGGCTGACACTCAAACTCAAGTTTCTGCCCTGGTATCAGGTATGGTAGCTCTTCGTGAGGAACTTGTTGATATAAAGTCTGATCAAGCCTCACTCAAGCGTGATGTTGCTGCTCTTCCCTCTGAAATGATTTCGACCATTAAGGGGGAGAGTGTATACATAACCAAGGCTATCAGGGACACTCTAGATGGTAACACGAGCAGTTCTACCATACCGTCATCATCTACCACAGATGCTTCCCTCACTCCTGCCGCCTTGAATGAAGCGCTCAGAAAGTAAACTGATTTCATCAGTAACAATGTCATTAGAGGAGTTGAGGCAGCGAGCAAAGAACTTTCAAAATCGATGAATGACGACAAGCTTGAGGTAAAAGAAGAGATAGGCAAAGTAAAGACCTCCATCAAAGAGGAAATTCTCACTCATTCAAATGCCGCACTTATGGCAGTTGCTGACAAGTTCACTCCAAAGATCAATGCCTACCCCACATAGCGTGGTACCTTGTCCGTCCTTGAGTGCTGCGAAGAGAATGGGACCGTAAAGCACATCTGGCAAGGATCAAGATAGAATAAATCGTCCATAATAAAGACGACCCCATACTAGTAAAGGGAAAACAGAAGTGCGCTCCTGCGCACCAGCTGATAAACGGCTCGTCTTGCCGTGACCAGCTATGCAAATTCAGACCAGCCGCATAGAGATCAATAATTCGAGAATTGAGAGCCAATCCACTAGAATTGATCTTGTGTCTAACAGAGTTAACACGGTCATGAATAGACTCAGCTGCGTAGGAAGTCAAGCTGGAAATCAAGTCGCTCTTGCAGAACACGGCAATGTTCAATCACAAGGAGATGAAGACGAAATCTCTACTCCAGTGATAATTCCTGGATTGGATCTCCTAGCCTACCGCTTTCCTCTCTCTTTACCTTTTACCGCAAGCTCTCCTGAGGACTTCATCAACGTTGACCGTATCTAGACCTATCGTAACTCAACCATTTGATATGACCGCATGTGGTCATTTGAACAAATATGTTGGTGTTTTAAAACAATTTATCTTTTATGTCTTTTCATTCGGTCTGTAACTTGACATTATTTCTCTTTTGTGCTTTTACTCCTGATGCCTTAATGATTATTATTTGGAGTATGTTGTGATTGTGTTGATGCATTTCTACTCTTCATTATTTACCAATCTTGAAATGCCTCAAATATTATTTCTATCTTCTAGGATTAGTAATTTGTTTTTCTTTTTAGGATGATAGAAATCTATGACATTGGATTAGAGTGTGCATTGACTTGGGATATGATATTAATAAAATATTTATTCTTGAAAACATGTTTCTACCAAGTACAATGAATTAGCCTTTGTTATTGTAGGTAATGGTCTCAATCAAATAGGGGGAGATTATTGGGTATGCTCTTTATAAACCACTCCTATTACCTTAATTTGATTGATCCCATAACCTAATTTTACTCTTTGTGGACCTTAAGATATATTGTAAGAAGTACTTGTACTTCATTTAGAATAGTCCACTTTTTAGCTTGATAGGCTTAGCAGATTAGGACTCTTAATTTTTCTATCTCTGGAGATTTGTGGCAAGGCTCAAGTCTACCGCATGGAGCCTGCCGCATTACCAAGGTTACCTCATGCCATCTACCTTGCCGCATAGTTGATGCCTGCCGCATTGATCACTATGCCGCATGGAACCTTAGTTGAAGAAACTCAAGTTGGTTCAAACTTAACCATGGTCACACTAGTGTCCAACACTATGGTTAGTTTAGAACGTTGCAAATTCAAATTTCAAATTTATGTACAACTGTCATCATAGTATAGTTGGACCACCATAACTCTGCAACAAAAGGACAAATCAAACTGAGCTCCAATTAGAATTCAAATGCTCATTGTCCTTAAACTTGGACCCCAAGTATTTCAAACGGCTAGTTTTTCATTCAAGGCTATAAATAGTCTTGAGTTCTTCATTGAACATAAGATGAGATTCTAAGAGAGAAATTGCTGTTGAAATTCTTGATGATTGAAGATCATATTCAAGATTTCCAGAATCCTTCGAATCTTCAAGCACTCCACCTTCAAGTCTTTAACAAGTCTCCAGCAACCTTCAAGATCAAATCTCAAGCCTCATCACACAAGATTCATAAGGCTCTAAAATCATTTAGATTCTAAAGATATTTTTATTCTTACACACACACTCACCCCGATTGATTAATCACATAGATTGAATCATTAGGGAGCGCGCGCCCCTCCCCCGGTGCATGCACCGCTCAGTTCGGATTGTATGGGCTTGATTATTGCTCATTTGTTATGAGTTGCCACCATGTTTAACGGAACACGGACCATGATATCTGGATTCGGGGGTTAATTTATGAATTGGGAAGGTCAAGGAGCACCCAATTCACCCAATCTAGGATTGGTCTTGCCAAGAAATCACCATCGTTGCTTCAAAATCATGCAAAACATGCGCAAAAGGAACCAAATAAATAGTTTCTTATGTATTTGGGATGTCGGATCATATGCTTTCTCCATGAATTGGAGAGGCTCTATGATCCTCCATGAATTGGAGAGGCTCTAGGCTGATCCTTTAATGGAATCACACTGCTTCAAAACAAAGAAGGAGATGAGAAGATAGAAAATAAAAGGTTTTACCTAAGCGTTCTTCGAGAATCCTATGGATGGCCTTGACTAAAGGCCTTGACAATCTGAGGAACTTGGCTGGACTTGAGTTATGATCTTCTAAATTTTGTGGGTATGAGGAGGAGGCTGATTATGAGAGCTTTCTTGGTAGATTTTGGGTGTATATGGTTTTAGGAGACCTTCATTAATTGACCATTAGTCATTCTAGGCAACAACAACTATATTTATAGGGGTTTATGACTTTAGGGTTAAGCCAAAGGGTTTAATTTGGATGGGAATCAAAAAATTGATTCCCAAGGAGGTTTATTTGGACTCTCTGATCGTCCTTTCCAACTTTCCCGAATTAAGGAATCTTTGCCAAGAAACGAGTTTGAGGTCAACAAGGAAACTGCTGAAACTCGACTGTCAAAGGGGGATATCTCGTATGAGACATCAATGTCTCATACAAGGCATATTTGTGCTGGAATCACTTTTATGCCCTTCTGTAGTAGTTTTGATGTTCGATTTGGTCCCTGACTAATGGAGTCAGTTAGAAACTTAACGAAACATGTCCAACTTAATGAGTTTCGACCCAAATCAAAGGAGAGACACAGAAGTAGTGTGATTATGAATGAACGTTCAAAATGGGGTGTCTACAGAGCACCTCAGCGACAATACTTATGAATGAAGTAACGTCATCGATAGAAAAGACGCCATTTAAAACTTTAGGTATGGTCGTGCTAGAAAGTTGCCTATGTATTCCTCGGAAGGAAATCAGACCAAACGTAGTTCGACTCTGAAAACACACAAAAACGGACGTTTAAGGTATTTTGAAAATCATTTTTGAAAACAATACTGCAGTAAGTAAAGTTTAGAGTTTAGAGAGTAACCCATATTGAGGAATCAATGTCCTTGACCCAATTCTGAATATACCCTTTGTTGATGACGAACCGTATCCATTTGTAATCCATACTGAGGAATCAATCTCTTTGACTCAATTCTGAATATGCCCTGTTGTTGATGATAACCTGTCTTTGGTTTAGGAGACACCAATTACTCAGACCTTTCTTCTCCTTTCAACGAGACTGCCTTTCCATTGAAACTGTTGTGAATCCTATGTTATTAACTTACGTCTTGATAACAATTATGAGATTCTGGGTTTGGAGACTCCAATTACTCGGACCTTGCTTCTCCTTCCAACGAGCTTTCTCTCCCATTGATAAAGTAAATCCTATGCCATTAACTTACGTCTCGATGACAATTATGGGACTCTGAGGGGTGTGAATCCTATGTTATTAGCGTACGCCTCGATAACAATTATGGGATCACTGGATGTGGAGACACCAATTACTCGGACCTTGCTTCTCCTTCCAACGAGCTTTCTCTCCCGTTGAAAAAGTGAATCCTATGCCATTAACTTACGTCTTGATGACAATTATGGGACTTTGAATGGTGGGGATCATGTGTTACTAACTTACATCTCGGTAACAGTTGTGGGATTACCATCTTTGTAAATCTTGTGCCATTAACATACGTCTTGATGACAGTCATCGGATTTAAAGTTTGCTGATGTAGATTTTGTTGCTCACCCATGATCTTGGATGTGTTGTGAGAATAAATTCGTACTGAGAAACAACTTCATCTGTTCTAATTCTGAAAATATTCCTTTATTGACGACTCAATGTTCTATCTTGAACTGGGTTCAGATTTGACCTCTTAGTCAAAAGCAGGGCTTTTATGACATTTCTGTTAAAAGCGGGGCTTTTCTGACATTTCTGTTAAAAGCAGGGCTTTTCTGGAATTTCCTGAGAAAACAGGGTTTTCTGCTGGATTTTTAGGGGATACCTCATACGAGGTATGGATGTCTCGTACGAGATATCCTGGTTTTTACGCAGATCAGAGCCGATATCAGGCGCTGAAAGTGATTTCAAAATCACTTTTCACATTTTGTTTTTGAGAGTTCTCAACCCTAGGCGATTTTCTTCTCCAAAAATCTCCATTTTCACCAACTACTAGTGACTCCCAACCCTTTCTAATGGCCGGTGCTAATCGATCCCACAAAGAACACCTCTTTGGTAGGCATATGAAGGGGAAGAGGTGGGAGACGGATGAGTTATGCTCGTTCTCCGAGGATCATGTTTCTCACACCGTTTGGACTAGGAGGGTAAGGATATCTTCCTTTGACTGAGTTTTCATACCAATTTCGTTGTTGCATGTCTCAACCTTATGCTTTCGCAGTCAATTTTGTTGCCTTTTTGTCAAATTTTCGCCTAGAATTATCGCTGCTAGGGTTTGTCATGCATGGATGACTTTTTGCCGGAATTTCATCCTCGTTGATGTCGATAATCGTTATAGTATGGTAGTACATGATTTTGACTGTTGTTCCAGGCAGTTCTGTGAATTTTTGGGTAAAATGCTTTAAATGAGGATTTTACCGCTTTTTTGATGTTCGTCTCTTTTGTCTTTGTTACTTGTAGTCATTCAGAGTGATTAACAACTGCAGGGTCAGTGTGCGGGCGGTTGCTGAGAGGTGGGCAACTCTAAATGTTAAGTTGAAAGACGAGATTGAGAATATGGGGCTCAGGCCTTTCTTTGACGGCTTGGTGGGCGAGAGGAGAAATACCCATGTGCTCCAGGTTATCGGGGAGCGATGGTGGGATAGCACCCATAACATGCATATGCGGTGGGGTGAGGTTACCATGACTCCCACTGATTTTCATGCTATTACCGAGCTCTCTATCGCCGGTGAGCCGATCGAGGTGGATACTGATTTCCTTCCTAGTAGTAATGATATGAGGCACCTTCTAGGCTTCACTGTGCGCACCTCAGGCACGGGCGTCCCTCTCAAGGCTTTGAGGGATATGGTGGATTCTTATGTTACCATTAATGCTGGTCAGATGGGTTCTCTCAACACCCGTATTGTAGCTGTCCGTGACTTCCTATGGTGGGCCTTCTCTGAGACGCTTTTTCCCAATCATGCGTCGACTACCTTGTTTACTTTGTTGAGTTGTTTGAGAGACTTGCAGCATGTCACGGATGCCAGTTGGGGTCTAGTCGGCTTGGCCCACTATTGCGTGGCCATGGATGAGAGTTCACGGGATCGGGCGAACGCTGGCTTAGGTGGCTACATCCATGCTTGGGAGGTATGATACTCATTCTCTGCAGCATTCCTCTTTTATTTCAGCCCCAGTTTACTTTCAGTCTCAGTAGCATACTCATTTTAGTCGTTATATGTTGACATTTTCTATGCTTCTCCCGTTTGCAGGCTTGGGGTTACGCCATGTTGAGACTCTTCAACTTTGACCTCCGGGATAATGCTGCCATGTTTCCGGACATATTGAGATGGCGTAGGGCCAATAAGGATACCCATTATAAGAAGGCTAAGGGGGCAGATTTTCCTATAGAGCAGATGAGGTGGTATCTCGACGAGCAGGCCGTCGTTCCTGACGTCGACAATGCTCCCTTTCCTTGGAGGAGCTTGGAGATTCATCAGACTTACGGGCATGCGGGTCTGAGATTATTAATGATCGGCCTCGGTGGGGGATATTTCTATTTGGGAGAGCGAGTCTTTTGTCAGCACAATGGTGGTAGGTTAGATCTCATCGTCCCTCTGAATCCACCGTCTCATATGCTTGACTCTTATGCCATCGAGGGTGAGGAGAGAGATGATCTCGTTATAGGTCAGGTTGCCTTTGACCATATGCATGTAGCGACCCCAAAACCCGTTTATATTTATTTTATAATTTTGGGAATTTTTATTTGACTTATATGTGCATTTTATGTGTTGCATCATATTTTATGATTTGCATATCATACTTGATTATTTGTGTTATTTACTTAATTAGTAAAAATAATGACTAAAGGAGTTAAATGATTAAGTTGAAACTTTAGGGTCCTAGTTGAAAATGTAAGTTAAGGGGCTTAAGTGTTAACTTTGAATCTTGGGTGACCAAATTGTAAAAAATGGGTAACATATTTATAGAAACTTTACCTTTCTCTTCTTTCTCTGTGTGCATAATTTCTTCTGCAACTTTCCCTCGTATCAGTTAGGGTTAGGAGAAAAAGGTAAGTTCGACCCATTTCGATTTAATTCTTTTTATTTACTTACCCGTTTTAAAAACTAATTATATAAAAATGATCAGGGCGTCGAGTAGTTCATTTCTAGCCGAACAAAACTTATTTCAGCGATACTTTTTCCGGAACTAGGTAAGTTACTAATTCCCCTTTAAATGTTAAAATAGTCATATATGCTATATGTGATACTTCTACTTGTTAATTTTGTGTTTTGGGTAATATTTGCTATACTTGTAATTTTGGGACAAAGGGAGTAGATGGAAATTTGTTTGTCTGAGTTTGGAAATGGCTTAGAAACTTATATTGAAATCTTAATGAAGTATCAATGTTGTGTACTAAGTTGTGTATTAAGTTGTGCAGTATATGTTATGTTTGTGGGACGGAAGGAGTAAAAATTTAACTAAGGAAGAATCTGGGATTTGGCCCAAATTAGGAGGAGGCGCGCGCACCCTATATAAGGAGGCGCACGCACCCATTGTTACCAACCTAGGCATAGAATTGACTGGAGAAGGGAGGCGTGCGCATCCTTTTGGGTGAGGCGCGCGCACCCTTAAGTGAACCAAAAATAGTGAGGTTCTGGTCCTTGGAAGCGCGCGCACCCTATGGGGTGAGGCGTGCGCACCCCCCCTGTTTCCAAGGTTTGATAGTTTGTGTTATGGGGTATAAGAGGACAAGTGTTTTGTGATCCTTGGGGTGGCTTATGACTTAAACATGAATGTGTATGACTTTTATGTCGTTGATGAAAAGATTGGGTTGTGACTAAATGTCCTTATTATGGACTCTTTATGAGAAATCTTTTGTGTGCATCTTGTGATGTTTTTGGCTTAATTCCTTCTTGGATTAAATGCCCCGGGTTTTGTTTAGCAAGTATTCATTACTGTGCTTTTTTTTGTGAAAGTCCAGCTGGTCTTGTTGTGGAGTCAGCCAATGGAAGAATTATAGTGGTACAGGTAAGTCCACTATAAGGTTTCCATTGGAGCTTGTGAGTCAGGCGGTGGGAGAATTATAGTGGCACACAAGCCAAGTTCACTATAAGGTGTCCACTGTGCCTTCTAGTTTCCCCAGTCCAGATTGGCCTTGGATGGGATGAATTGCTCCCTTTGGTGAGTATTTGGGTTATGACTTTGTGTCATATTTCCCTCTCTGGTTACTTGGTTTTATTGGTTATGGTTTGGTTTTCGGGATCCCGACGGCTTCAGCTATTTATGCTGCTCAGATGGTTTTCTCTGATGGGTTTCTCAGTTGGTATTCTCATCAGTTATAGTTATTGGGTAAACCTTGGCTTGGTATCCACCGGAGTGTGGGCAATGTGATACAAGTGATATATGAGTTGATGTTATATGCTATATGCTTACTTGTTGATATTGTTTCTTTATGATCATCATATCAGCATGTAACGTAGTTGCATTTTAGTAGCTTACTAAGATTTATTCTCACCCTTTATTTGTTTACTGTTTTAGATAAAGGCGGGTCCAGGGGATAGGACACTTGGCACGGGAGGACGTTCGTTTGGTAAGAGTTGGGACTTGTTTTGTTGAAGGTTACATTATGTAAATGTAAACCCTTTGGGTAGAGTACCCGTACTTTCTTATGGTCACATCTATTTTGGTAAAAGTTGATGTATGTACATTTGTTTAAAAGTTTGTAAGCCTTCAGGCTAAGTACTTTCGCTGTGAAAGTGTTTGTAAAAGTTTGTTTCAAGTTAAGTGAAGTCTTTGAACTTCAAGTGTGTTTTGTTCCACTTTCTAAAAGTATATTTCGAATTTTTTTTGAAGGTTTCATAACGTCTTCCACTCGTGTCCCGAGCGTGGGGCCAAGTAGGACCACGGGTACGGGGCGAGACAGTTGGTATCAGAGCTAGGTTGTAGATGGTCTAGAATGACTAAATGACCTAGGAGGGTAGTAGAGTATAGAGTGAGTAACGTTGAGTGTTTGATGCAGGTATTCATTAAAAATGGGTGAAACTGACGGAGATCAGGCCGGCTCTTCGGGGCAAGGGGATGCCAGAGAAGAGGCTCGAATTATGTTCCAAGGAATGTTCGAAGCGGCAATGAAAACTATAAATGATCAGAGGCAAGAAAGGGAACAGGTACCACCAAGATATGGCCTAGAACAGTTTCTGAAAATGAAGCCTATGGAGTATGATGGAGAGCCCGATGTATCTAAAACTGAAAGGTGGATTGAATCGATGGAAAAGATCTTTGATGCTTTGAGATGTTCGGAGGAAGATCAAGTCAGGTTTGCTACCTATAAACTGAATGGAGCGGCTGAGCATTGGTGGAAAGCTTTGAAAACAAAATGGGATGAGACTCATGTACCTTATACTTGGGAGAATTTTCTGGGAAAGTTCAAAGAACACTTCATTCCTCGAGTAGATCAAGACAGGAAGGAGATGGAATTTCTTAACTTGGAGCAAGGTTCTATGTCAATTGCTCAATATTCAGCTAAATTTTCAGAGTTGTCCAGGTATTGTACTCACCTAGTGGCAACTAAGGAGAGGAAGGCTTCGAGGTTTGTGAAAGGTTTGAAAACCGTGATTAGAACTCAGCTAGTATCCCATAAGTTGCAAGATTTTCAGGATGCAGTGGATCGAGCTTACCAGGTGAAGCATGACATTGAGGAACATAAAAGGAAAATGGAATTGTTAGGCGCTGGGAAGCAAGTTAGGCAACCACAACGTGGTGAGAGTAGAGGAAATCAAGGTGGATCTTCACAATTTAAAGGGTCTTCTCAAAGACAGTCAGGTAACAGAAATCAAAGTAATACTTCAGGGAGTCAGAGTAGAGGAGTTTGTAATTATTGTCAGAAAGAAGGGCATTCAGAAGAGAGATGTTGGAAGAAGCAGGGCAAGTGTTTGAACTGTGGTCAGTTAGGACATTTTCAGAGGGATTGCCCTAAGTATAGGATGCAAGCATCGGGAAGTGTGGTTGGGTCCTCTCAGGGTCAGAAGAGGGATTCCTCAGGCAAGCCTAAGGTTCAGGGTCGTGTTTTTGCCATTTCTCAGCAGCAGGCTTCGGAGTCCTCTAATGTGATAGGAGGTATTATTTTTGTGTCTAGTTTGAGGGCACGTACACTTATAGACCCTGGCTCATCGCATTCTTATGTGTCTGTGCATTTTGCTTCTCGATTGCATTTGTCTTCTGAATCTCTACCTTATGTGTTAGAGGTGTCAACTCCTATAGGGGAGTGTTTGGTGACCAATGAGGTGTTGCATTCTTGTGATGTGCATATACGTGAGCATGTTTTACCTGCTGATTTAGTTATCTTACCATTACAAGATTTTGATGTTATCTTGGGTATGGATTGGTTGGGTAAATATCATGCGTCTGTTGATTGTGCTAATAAGGTGGTTACATTTTCTATCCCAAATGTTCCTAAATTTTCTTTTGAAACTGTTCCCTGGGGTAGAGAGATTCGAATTATTTCTTATATGAAGGCTAGAAAGTTGTTGAACCGTGGTTGTGCGGGGTATTTGGCTAGTGTTCTTGATACTACTAATAGGGTTCCTGATATTGAGGATGTGCCTATTGTTAAAGAATTTTCAGATGTATTTTCTTCTGAGTATGCTATGCCTCCTGACCGGGAAATAGAGTTCTGTATTGACTTATTCCCAGGTACGGCTCCTATATCTGAGACACCTTACAGAATGGCCCCAGCTGAATTGAAAGAGTTGAAGGTTCAGTTGCAAGAGTTACTTGATCGAGGATTCATTCGTCCTAGTGTATCCCCGTGGGGAGCTCCAGTATTGTTTGTTAAAAAGAAAGATGGGTCCTTGAGGCTGTGTATTGACTACAGAAAGCTGAATCAGGTAACTATAAAGAATAAATATCCGCTTCCTCATATTGATGATTTATTTGATCAACTTCAAGGGTCAGTTGTCTTTTCAAAACTTGACTTGAGGAGTGGGTACCATCAGTTGAAAATCCGTTCTGAAGACATTTCTAAAACTGCTTTTCGTAGTAGATATGGCCATTATGAGTTTCTTGTTATGCCTTTCGGGTTGACTAATGCTCCGGCTGTTTTTATGGATATGATGAATAGGGTCTTTAAACCTTATCTTGATACCTTTGTGGTTGTATTTATTGATGATATTCTGGTTTATTCCAAGTCCCGGGAGGAGCATGAGCAACATTTACGAATGGTTTTATCTATTCTTCGTGAGAAGCAGTTGTTTGCTAAATTCAGTAAATGTGCTTTTTGGCTCAATGAAGTATCTTTTCTTGGGCATGTGATTTCGAATAAAAGTATATCAGTTGATCCATCCAAAGTTGAGGCTATTGTGAATTGGAGGAGGCCAGAATCAGTTACAGAAATTCGAAATTTCTTGGGGTTAGCTGGGTACTACAGAAGGTTTATTGAGGGGTTTTCTAAGATTGCAACTCCCTTGACTCATTTGACTCGAAAGAATGTTCCTTATGTGTGAGATGAAAAATGCCAAGCTAGTTTTGAAGAGTTGAAGAAGAGATTGACTACAGCTCCTATTCTTGCTCTACCTAATGGTAATGATGATTTGGTAATCTATAGTAATGCTTCTAAAGAAGGCCTCGGGTGTATATTAATGCAGAATGGAAGAGTGATTGCATATACTTCGAGGAAGTTGACTCTGAGTGAGCAGAATTATCCTACCCATGACATGGAGCTTGCAGCTATTGTCTTTGCATTACACAAGTGGAAACATTATCTTTATGGAGCAAAGTTTGAGATTTTCACAGATCATCAGAGTTTGAAGTATCTTTTCTCCCAGAAAGAGTTGAATAATAGACAACGAAGATGGATGGAGCTGTTGAAGGATTACGATTGCACCATTTCCTATCATCCGGGCAAGGCAAATGTGGTAGCTGATGCTATTAGCCGGAAGTCTTATGTAGCTTCATTGATGGTGCGGGAATGGAAGATGTTGGAGGATGCTCGAGATTGGAGTCCTTATGAATCAAAGCATGGAGCTATTTTTGCGAACATTCGAGTATTTCCAACTTTAGTTCAACAAATAAAGGAAGCTCAGAAGGATGACCCGGAATTGGTAAAGATTATGGATAAAATCAAAGATGGTAAATTTGAGGATTTCTCACTCAGTTCTGAAGGGGTATTGACTTTCAGGGGTCGTTTGTGTGTACCTAATGTTGATGGGATTAAACACCAAGTTCTTGATGAAGGCCATAAATCAAGGTATACTATTCATCCCGGGAGTAATAAATGTATCAGAATTTGAAGCAACACTTTTGGTGGAATAATATGAAGAGAGAGATAGCAGATTATGTATCCAAGTGCTTAACATGTCAACAAGTTAAAGCTGAACATCGAAGGCCTGCAGGACTGCTTCAACCATTAGAGATTCCGGAATGGAAGTGGGAACATGTTACTATGGATTTTGTGACAGGGTTACCTCGTACTCGAAGAAGGTTTGATGCGGTTTGGGTGATTGTTGATAGATTGACAAAGTCTTCTCATTTCCTACCTATTGAGATTGGTTATTCTATGGAAAAGCTTGCAACCTTGTATATTAATGAGATCGTGAGGTTACATGGAGTTCCAGTGAGCATTGTATCTGATCTTGACCCTAGATTCACATCTCGGTTTTGGCAAGCATTTCAGAAGGCTTTGGGTTCAGAGTTGAGATTTAGTACAGCTTTACATCCTCAAACAGATGGCCAGTCCGAGAGAACTATCCAGATTCTTGAGGATATGTTGAGGGCTTTCTCAGTGGATTTTTCAGATTCGTGGGATATTCATTTGCCTCTCGTAGAGTTTGCTTATAATAACAGTTTTCAGTCCAGTATTGGGATGGCTCCTTATGAAGCCTTGTATGGAAGGAAATGTCGGTCTCCTATCTGTTGGGATGAAGTGGGAGAAGCCAAGATTTGGGGTGTTCAGATGGTTAATGATTCAGTTGAGAAGGTTAAACTTATTCGAGATCGTTTGAGTACTGCTCAGAGTAGACAGAAAAGCTACGCTAATCATCGAAGGCGAGACCTTGAGTTCGAAAAAGGTGACTTTGTGTTTTTGAAGGTTTCCGCTAAGGTTGGTATTCAAAGATATGGAAAGAAAGGCAAGCTTGCTCCGAGGTTTATTGGTCCATTTGAGATTCTTGGAAGAGTGGGGGATCGGGCTTATCGTCTTGCTTTACCTCCTTCTCTTGATAAGATCCATAATGTGTTTCATATTTCTATGCTTCGGAAGTATGTGTATGATTCTTCTCATGTTTTATCGGAGGTTCCCGAGGATATTGAGCCGAGTATGTCTTATGAGGAACATCCGGTCCAAGTCATAGATTCGAAGGTGCAAGAATTGAGAAACAAAAGTATTCCTCTTGTTCGAGTTGTGTGGAGGAATCATAATGTGGAGGAATCGACTTGGGAACTTCAGGAGGAGATCGAGAGGAAGTACCCTTGGTTGTTTGAGGGCCTCGGTAAGTAACCCTAAAATTCGGGACGAATTTTCTTTAAGGGGGAGTGATTGTAGCGACCCCAAAACCCGTTTATATTTATTTTATAATTTTGGGGATTTTTATTTGACTTATATGTGCATTTTATGTGTTGCATCATATTTTATGATTTGCATATCATACTTGATTATTTGTGTTATTTACTTAATTAGTAAAAATAATGACTAAAGGAGTTAAATGATTAAGTTGAAACTTTAGGGTCCTAGTTGAAAATGTAAGTTAAGGGGCTTAAGTGTTAACTTTGAATCTTGGGTGACCAAATTGTAAAAAATGGGTAAGATATTTATAGAAACTTTACCTTTCTCTTCTTTCTCTGTGTGCATAATTTCTTCTGCAACTTTCCCTCGTATCAGTTAGGGTTAGGAGAAAAAGGTAAGTTCGACCCATTTCGATTTAATTCTTTTTATTTACTTACCCGTTTTAAAAACTAATTATATAAAAATGATCAGGGCGTCGAGTAGGTCATTTCTAGCCGAACAAAACTTATTTCAGCGATACTTTTTCCGGAACTAGGTAAGTTACTAATTCTCCTTTAAATGTTAAAATAGTCATATATGCTATATGTGATACTTCTACTTGTTAATTTTGTGTTTTGGGTAATATTTGCTATACTTGTAATTTTGGGACAAAGGGAGTAGATGGAAATTTGTTTGGCTGAGTTTGGAAATGGCTTAGAAACTTATATTGAAATCTTAATGAAGTGTCAATGTTGTGTACTAAGTTGTGTATTAAGTTGTGCAGTATATGTTATGTTTGTGGGACGGAAGGAGTAAAAATTTAACTAAGGAAGAATCTGGGATTTGGCCCAAATTAGGAGGAAGCGCGCGCATCCTATATAAGGAGGCGCACGTACCCATTTTTACCAACCTAGGCAAAGAATTGACTGGAGAAGGGAGGCGTGCGCATCCTTTTGGGTGAGGCGCGCGCACCCTTAAGTGAACCAAAAATAGTGAGGTTCTGGTCCTTGGAAGCGCGCGCACCCTATGGGGTGAGGCGTGCACACCCCCCTGTTTCCAAGGTTTGATAGTTTGTGTTATGGGGTATAAGAGGACAAGTGTTTTGTGATCCTTGGGGTGGCTTATGACTTAAACATGAATGTGTATGACTTTTATGTCGTTGATGAAAAGATTGGGTTGTGACTAAATGTCCTTATTATGGACTCTTTATGAGAAATCTTTTGTGTGCATCTTGTGATGTTTTTGGCTTAATTCCTTCTTGGATTAAATGCCCCGGGTTTTGTTTAGCAAGTATTCATTACTGTGCTTTTTTTTGTGAAAGTCCAGCTGGTCTTGTTGTGGAGTCAGCCAATGGAAGAATTATAGTGGTACAGGTAAGTCCACTATAAGGTTTCCATTGGAGCTTGTGAGTCAGGCGGTGGGAGAATTATAGTGGCACACAAGCCAAGTTCACTATAAGGTGTCCACTGTGCCTTCTAGTTTCCCCAGTCCAGATTGGCCTTGGAAGGGATGAATTGCTCCCTTTGGTGAGTATTTGGGTTATGACTTTGTGTCATATTTCCCTCTCTGGTTACTTGGTTTTATCGATTATGGTTTGGTTTTCGGGATCCCGACGGCTTCAGCTATTTATGCTGCTCAGATGGTTTTCTCTGATGGGTTTCTCAGTTGGTATTCTCATCAGTTATGGTTATTGGGTAAACCTTGGCTTGGTATCCACCAGAGTGTGGGAAATATGATACAAGTGATATATGAGTTGATGTTATATGCTATATGCTTACTTGTTGATATTGTTTCTTTATGATCATCATATCAGCATGTAACGTAGTTGCATTTTAGTAGCTTACTGAGATTTATTCTCACCCTTTATTTGTTTACTGTTTTAGATAAAGGCGGGTCCAGGGGATAGGACACTTGGCACGGGAGGACGTTCGTTTGGTAAGAGTTGGGACTTGTTTTGTTGAAGGTTACATTATGTAAATGTAAATCCTTTGGGTAGAGTACCCGTACTTTCTTATGGTCACATCTATTTTGGTAAAAGTTGATGTATGTACATTTGTTTAAAAGTTTGTAAGCCTTCGGGCTAAGTACTTTCGCTGTGAAAGTGTTTGTAAAAGTTTGTTTCAAGTTAAGTGAAGTCTTTGAACTTCAAGTGTGTTTTGTTCCACTTTCTAAAAGTATATTTCGAAATTTTTTTGAAGGTTTCATAACGTCTTCCACTCGTGTCCTGAGCGTGGGGCCAAGTAGGACCACGGGTACGGGGCGCGACAATGCATCTCGAGGCTGACTATCAGGACTTTCTTACTCGTCTCATGCCTCGGTTGAATTTGGAGGGTGACCAGGCACAGGCCCAGGGAGTTGTTCATGTCCCCTTCCCTCCGCAGCTCGGACCGGTTTCATTTACCTACAGTATGGATGAGAGGATAGAGAGCATCGAGGAGCTTCCCACCGATTACGATATGCCCGAGGGACTCATACCTCCTGCTGATGCGACTATGGTATGATTTATGACCTTTCTTTCCCCATTTCTGTCTCTTTACCCTTTGATTGAGAATTTTAATATTTTTTTTTCTTCTCAACAGGTGCTTATTACCGAGTATAAAGAGGTTGCAGGACGGCTCGCCCAGTTCATGGCCTATGCCAAGAGGGTAAAGAGAGAGACCGTGGGACTCTTAGGTTGATTGGCTCGCTAGACAGCAAAGTTAGCTTCTTGCGTGAAGAGACCTCGGACCGATGAGTGATCACGTGGCGGTGGCGACGTTCTTGTATCTTGATGCCCGAGTAGATAGGATCCCCTTGTCCCCTCTTTTATTCAGTTGATGTATTTATTGCCTCGGTGTAGGCGAAGACAATTTTAATTTTCTTTCTATTGGGTTGTACCTGTGCAACAGTTAAGTCCTAGCTCTAACACACATACTTTTGTTAATTTTAGCTTTTTATTTTTGACTGTGTAAATGAATTAGCCCGTGCCCGGTTGGTCAACCAAGGGATATTTTTGAGATGGATTCGTGTTGGGCTATTTGTGGGTGATGCATAAACTGTCTGGGGTACATTTCTGAGGTGTTTGAGGCATGTTTTGACTCGTTGGGTAGCCTGAATTTGAGCATAATTGTTGCTGTCTGAACTGGAGAGATGCCTCGTACGAGACATTGATGTCTCGTACGAGCCATCCTATGAATCTCCGGCAGTTTCTCCCTTTTCCTTGAGCATTTGGTATTCAAACTTGTATATAATGACCTCTAGTCCATCCTAGAATGCCGATGCAGCTTTAGATCAGTTCTGGAAACTTCCTTTTGGAGTAAAATTCTCAATCTTTTGCTCCCAATGGCCCTAAGCAAGCCCGTCCCTTCATCAATAATGTTGATGAATTTTCTTTAGACCCGGAATTGGTGGAACTCTATAAGGGTGACTTCGCAACGTTCTTTCGTTCGTTCAATAAGTCTCGTCAAGAGAGATTCGTGGGGATGTTCGGGTTCAAGATTCTCTTTACTTTGAAGAACCTAAAGATGGATTGGGACCTTTTGAAGGGAGTTGCATGTTTCTGGGATCCCTCTACTCATCTTTTCAACTTTTCACTTAATGAGATGGTCCCTACTGTAGAGGAGATGGCGGCTATCTTGGATATGCCATTGACCGGGGTAATTGCGACTCCTAAGTATGACAAGGTACCGGCGGAGTTTCTTAGGGACTTATTGAGCATAGGCCTTCCTGAGGCGTAGAGTTACCTTCACAATCTCTACGTTGATCTCCACGCTTTGCCTAGGAGGTTTAAGGGTCGGGTGACTCGTGGTCACGCCGTGGACTCCCAATGTTGCCTCTTGGCATTATGTTTGTTCCGAAACGTGCTTTTCATGAGCAAGAGTGGCATGGCGGACACGGAGCTCATAGACATCGTTTTGCAAGCCAGAGAACATTGTTCCTCTTATCTTGGGAGAGACCCTTCATGGTCTTGATGAGTTACACCGAACCGGCTCTATGACCCGGGGAAGCCCATTATTGTTAACTATTTGGCTCTGTGAACATTTTAAGTTGTTGAGCTCTCCGATTGAGTATTCCCCTTATACTTTTCATAGGCGGAGATTGTTGGTGAAGGATCTTAGCATTGAGGAGTGGGCTCATCTTTTTGCCAAAGCGGAGACTGATGATATTGCTTGGTGTCCACTCTTTTCGAAGGTGAAGAGGTTCGTGGCTAATACCCTTGGATATGAAAGGGTCGTTCTTCTGGGTTTGAGAGATTCCTCCTTCTATTTTGCTCGAAGGGTAATGCGACAGTTTGGTCAGTAGCAGGACACTTTTGTGCTAGGGGTACGGCCTCAAGATATTTCCTTCATGGATGCGGAGTTCTCTACGAGCTTGGCTCGTGCTTGGGGGCAAGGCACCACCATGGATCGCTGGACCAATCTCCGTCATGAGCAAGGGAGCATTTATTTATCGGATAAATATTTGGATTGGTTTCTCACAGAACTCCGTCCCAACGCCGAGGGTATTGATGACATTCACCGTTCCTTGTTGGGGGACCAATTCGAGCCTAGATTGAATCTGAGGAAGAAGGAAGCTAAGGAGGATCCTTCTATTGTCAATGCGGATGCTACTCAAGACTTTCTGGATAGCGACTTTTATGAGAAGAGGGTAGATGGCCTTCCTGGTAAATTGCAAGCTCTAGATAGGCCTCACGTGTTTGCAAGATTAACTCCCTCAGTGTTCAGTCAACATGACGTTCCTCCCAGTTATGAGATACCTTGGTTTAAGAGGAAAAGGGATGACAAGGCGGATCGTGGTCAAGCCACTACTATGTTAAGGAAGAAGTAGACCTTTAAGAGTATCAAGAGATTGCAACAGATAGACCAAAGTTTAGATTTTTAGAATTTTATTTATTTTCTTTTGCAAGTTGGTACTTATGTTGGAAAATTTTCCTATTATTTTCGTGAAATTCATTCAATTAATAAATGAACAAGATTTGATTTTATTTATTGAATAGACCGGACCAAAAGGCTGCCTACGTTCTCCTTTTACATCAATTAAATAAGGAACTCAGGTCATCGTAGTTCTTGTTCAAGAAAGAGAAAATATGTCTGCTGAAAGTCTGACATGTCTCGTACGAGACAAAGGTGTCTTGTACGAGACTATCCCCCATTTTTTTTAATGCACACCCTGATTTTTGCCTAGACCGCCCTTTCAGGTTTTCAATCTAGCGGGCTTCTTTTCTCGTTCCTTCATTATTACTTTATTTTTTTTGAAATAGGGGACGGAGCTAGGAGTAGTACTTCTTCAGCTTGTCCATGTTGACGGGCTTCGGCAGTTGATCTCCATCTAGGTCTGCGAGTTGTACCACTCCTCCGGAGAAGATCTTCTTGACTATGTAAGGGCCTATCCATCTTGGTCCCAATTTTCCCATAGGATTGAATGGTCCAGGACGATGTTCGCGTAGGACAAGGTCCCCTTCTTTGATGTTTCTAGATTTGACTTTCTTATTGAATGCTCGGGCCATTCTCCGTTGATATGCTTGGATATGCTCGGCGGCTCGAAGTCGTCGCTCATCTAGCAGGGCTAGTTGTTTGTAACGGATGTTCAACCATGTGACTTCATTGACTTGGTTTTCTAGGAGAACCCTTAGTGATGGTACCTCCAATTCGATTGGTAATACTGCTTCCATCCCATAGGCTAGGGCGTATGGAGTTTCACCGGTGGTAGTACGGATTGAAGTACGATAGCCCCAGAGTGCAAAAGGTAGCTTTTCGGGCCAATCTCTTCCAATCTTAACCATTTTTCTAATGATGGTCTCTATGGTTTTGTTAGCAGCTTCGACTGCTCCATTGGTCTGTGGTCGGTGTGGTGATGACTGATGCCTTTATATCTTGTATTCTGTAAGTAGTTGGTCACATTCTTGCTCAAAGTGCGTGCCATTGTCAGATATCATCTCATGAGGTACCCCATATCGGCATATGATGTTGGTCTTAATGAACTCAGCCACCTTCTTGGCATTTAAGACTTTGCAGGATTGAGCTTCAATCCACTTGGTGAAGTAATCTATGGCGACCAATACGAATGAGTGCCCATTGTGACCTATTGGTGAGACCTTGCCAATGACATCTATCCCCCACGTAGAAAATGGCCAAGGGGATGTCATGGGGTATAACACGGACGGTGGTGTGTGCTGCAAGTTAGCATGTATCTGACACTTGTGGAATTTCTTAACCATGTCGGTGCAGTCGGCTTCCATTGTAGCCCACTAATACCCTAGTCGGATGATTTTCTTTACTAGCATGTTGCCATTCATGTGGGTTCCGCAGACTCCTCGATGGACTTGGTCCATGACTTCTACGGCTTCGTGGTCATCAGCACAGAGTAGACATTATTTGTGATGTTTCTTGTAGAGGCGATCACCTATGATTACGAATTGGGTAGCGAATCGCTTGAGAGCTATCTTTGCTTTAGTTGATATTTCTGATGAGAATGTTCCGTCTAGGAGGAAATGCCATACATCGTAATACCATGGTTTATCGTCCAATGTGTTGACGAAAATAGAGTCACATGCCTCTTTATAGTCATGCAAGTCTATGATCGAATGATAAGCGGGAGTCGTTCATCTCGCGACTTTGAAGGTTTTGACCTCAGTCCATTCGGGAATCTCCACAAGTGATGCTAGCATGGCTAAAGAGTCTGCTAAGCAGTTCTTATCTCTAGGAAGGTAGCAGAAGGTGACTTCTCTGAACTGTTTGACCAAGTCTTGGAGATGGTCGTTATATTTCTGAAGTGTTGGATCTTGTATCTTCCACTTTTTGTAGATTATGAGTTGTGAATCTCCGCACACCTCTAGTTTGGTCACATTTCTTTCTAAGGCTGCTTCAAGCCCCGCTATGCAAGCTTCGTACTAGGCAATGTTGTTAGTGGACTCAAAGTCAAGGCGGATTGCGAGTGGAGTGTAGAAGTCTGAGGGATCTACTAGTAACATGCCAATACCGTATCCCCGTTTATTGGCTGCGCCATCGAAAAATAATTACCACTTATTTTCTGCTATTGCCATGATGTCCTCATCAAGGAATCGCGGGTCTTCCCCCTTCGCTTCATCACATGGAAATTCGGCTAAATAATCAGCAAAGACTCTTCCTCTCACGGATTTCTATGTGATGTAAGTGATATCATACCCCGCGAGCATAAAGTACCACTTGGCTATTCTGGAGGAGACATGTGATTTCTCGAAGATATACTTCATTGGGTCCATTCAGGCAATCAGTTGTACAGGAAACGCCTCCATGTGCGGTTTAAGTCTCTCAGCCACCCATACCAGTGTGGCACATGACTTTTCCAATGTAGAGTAGTTCAATCTAGCCCCTTGAAAACAACGGCTGACAAAGTATATGGCGTTCTCTTTTTTCGAGTCGGGTTGCTCTTGTGCTAGCATAGCCCCTAGTGCAGTGTCATTGACTGTGAGGTACAAGGTCAACGGTTTCTCTTTATGCGATGGGACCAACACAAGAGGATTAACCAATTATTCTTTGACCTTTTCGAAGGCTTCTTGGCATTCTTCAGTCCATTCTAGGGTTGCATTTTTCTTGAGGAGTTTGAAAATGGGTTCGCACATTGTCGTGAGTTGATTAATGAAACGACTAATGTACTGAAGGCGACCCATGAATCCCTTGACTTCTTTTTGCATCTTAGTTGGAGGCATGTCAATGATGGATTTGATCTTAGCAGGGTCTGCTTCTATACCACGCTCGGTGACCATGTACCCAAGGACCTTTCCTTTTACTACCCCAAATGTGCACTTAGCTGGATTAAGTCTCATCTTGTGGTGTCTTAGTCATTCAAAGAACTTTCTGAGGTCGAAGAAGTGCTACCCATCAGAGCCTTTGGAGTGTATGATCATATCATCAATGTACACTTCCATCTCTTTGTGTATCATGTCATGGAATAGTGCAATTACAGCTCTCTGGTAGGTGGCTCCGGAATTCTTGAGCCCGAATGGCATGACTGTATAAAAGAACGTCCCCCAGGGTGTGGTAAATGCCGTTTTGTGCTGGTCCTCTTCAGCCATGAGGATCTGGTTGTATCCTACGAATCTATCTACGAACGAACGGACTTCTTATTTAGCCGTATTGTCAACAAGCATGTCTATGTTAGGTAGAGTAAAGTCATCTTTCGGAGATGCCTTGTTAAGATCACGGAAATCAACACAGACACGAACCTTCCCGTTCGCTTTGGATACTTGCACAGTATTAGCCAACCAGGTTGGATACTCTATCACTTTGATGAACCCAACACTCAGGAGTTTCTTTATTTTTTGCTTGACTTGTACCGACCACTCGGGTTTAATTCTGCGGAGTTTCTGTTTGACTGGCTTTGAATCTGGAAGCAGCGGTATCTTATGTTCAACAATCGAATTGGACAGCCCCGTATATCTTTGTAGGACTAAGCGAACACATCTACGAATTCTCGGAGAAGCGCTATGAGGGCTTGTCGGTCTTCCCCCTTAAAGAAACTGCCAATCTTGGTCTCTTTCGGATCATCGTCCGTCCCCAAATTAACTGTTTGCATTTCTTCGGCATCAATAAGACCATTTCCGCCATGATGACCTACTTGCTTATTAATTTCTTTTAGGATTTGTTCGTTTTCTTGATCTATCTCATCGTATGACTCATTATTATCTAATTCATTAGAGTTATTAGTTAATTCATCATTCAAGACGCTTGCAATCTTAGGATACTCGGAAAGATCTAAATTTTCATTAAGAAAGTAGGGGAATACACGTTCCGCGATGGCATCCAAGTCCTCTTGGGTGAGTTCATCGGTAGCAATATCTGATTCTAAAGTGAGGGTTACAAATTTTCTTGCCCTATGGGGATGGGGAGTACATCCTAATTCTTTGATCAGGAAGCCTTTACTTACTAAGGGTCCCCCAGTTGTGTACTAGTTCTGGATAGGCTCGTCACTTTTCTAGATGAGCTTGATGTAGTCTTGTTCTGGAGCGTCCCCCTTGTCTATGGCATTTATCTGAGTGTCCTCTAGCTTGCAAAGGTTGAGAAATTGGCGCAGTAGGTCTTCTCCCAACATAAAGTCCCACTGACTGCATGCTTCGGCCTTGGTACCCCCTAATTCTCGAGGTAGCCACGAGAATTGCATCGGTTCTGTTTCAAGTGAGTACGGATCTCTTTTATTGAATATTTCAAAGCCCGACTGGCGCTTCCCCCTATGGTCGATCTATGGTTCAGGGAACATGAAGTATGGCAAGTGTTCCCCCTCGCGTACAAAGTATCCGTTTAGGGTCTTTCGATAGGGTGGTGCTAGTGGCACTATGTATAAGGTCCAATCCTTTTCTTCCTTAGGGATGTTCTTGAGCGGTGACTCATATCCTAAGCCATATTTGAGTGGGTATAGAACGACGGGTGGTGTTATCCCTTGTAAGTTCTTGCCAAGCCCTAGACCGGGGAATTATCCTTCTTTTAGCATCATATTAAGCACGGGGTATGTTCTAGAGAATAGAATTGCCTTATAATAGTCATTTTCGTTGCATACTTCTACCATCTCTACACTACTCTCCTTTTGGATTTCGAATCCATTAAAGAGGTGGTCTGCCGCCTCATGTTGAATTTCTAGAATTGGACTAGCAGTGATTAGTTCCCCAAGTACGGTGAATATCGTGTCACTGTGTTTAAACTTGACACATTGATGGAGGGTTGACGGTACTCCCCCAGACTAATGTAGCCACGGACACCCTAGAAGAAGGTTAAAAGAAGAGGGGATGTCAATGACTTGGAATTCCGTTCTTGTGATTACCTCTCCCACTACAACAGTTAGAGTGATCGCCCCTATAGGTGAACATGTGGTGCAGTCAAACCCTCGTACAGTAAGAGTTGACGGTTTTAGATCTCTTGAGGCAAGGCCAAGCGTTACCATGACTTTCTTTGGTAAGACATTTATGGCGGATCCATTGTCTACCAGGATTCTGGGGATTCGATGCCCATTGACTTTTGCAGTTATGTAAAGAGCTTCGGTATGCCCCCTACCATATTGTGGTAGATCTAAGTCGGTAAATGTGATCACGTTACCAAATTGGATTTGGCCTATCATCTGTGTTAACTCTTCGGGAGTTATTTCTTTTGGTACCTCGACTTGGGACAAAGCTTTAGAGATCATCATTTGATGCTTATGAGAGGAGCCTAAGAGATCCCATATGGAAATGTTAGCTTGCGTTTTATTTATTTGTTTAAGAAGTGGATCGGGCAAGCTCAACGGGTTCAGACTCTTTCGAAGGTGATAGCTCTTCTACTCTCGGATCTTTATTGGTTATGACTCGAAGGGATCGGGTGAGTAAGTTGACGTCCTCCTTTTCTTTGTTATTCTTCCTTTCTAGTACTTGGTCCCAAGACAACATGTAACAGAAAGAAATTTCATTATTAAATTCTGGAATGCTCTTGCCCACATTTGGGACTAGGCGAGTAGTCTCCTCTTTCTCACTAACTATCTCTATTACATTGATCCCTCCTCCCGTAGTTGGGAGAGGGCTTTTCACTACATTAGGAGCCCTTAGTTTCTTAGAGTCTATGAGATCGTGGATCACATCTTTGAGGTGGTTGCAAGTATTGGTGTCGTGGCCACTAAACTGGTGGAACTTGCAGTAGAGGTGATGAGCATGATTCGGGGGTAGTTCCCTCAGAGCAGTAGGAGGCTTTCTTGGAGTGATTTTACCGGCTTCCACGAGTATGTCAAACATTTTGCTTTGACTGATGCCTTCATACTTGTGGTAGGTCCTTGGCTTTGTCTTAGCTTTGGATTCAACTTCCATTTTGTAACATTCTCTTTGAGCTTGTAGGCATGCTTGGAGCGTATCAATATTCTTCTCGTAGTATTCTTCTTGCATGAGTAGGCCTTTTTGGAATGCGCCCACTTCTTCTTCTCGGGCTAGCAATTGATTTTGGAGAAATTTGATTTCTCTGTCAAAGAATTCTTTTTGTGTCCGTAGTCGAGTCATGAATTCTTCCTCTATTTCCCTCTTGAAGCGTGCGTACAAGACTGTAGCGTATACCTCAAAGAATTGACCCACTTCTGCTTCTAGTCGAGCCTTGAGGTCGTTGAGTTCTTGAGTAAACTTGGCACTTGACATTGTATTGGGAGTCTGGAGCTACTTTGCTGATCGGACGGATCTAGAGTTCAGAGATTGTGTCAAATCCAGGCTGGGGTCCCAACAAGTCGGCTTTATGAGAGATTAGGTTGACCAAAATGGGCTGAAGCACAAAAAAGGATGATGTCTCATACGAGAAATGGATGTCTCGTACGAGGCATCCAGCCTGCCAGTCAGATTGCAGATTTTAAGTCCTATTGGTCGGACATAATTTAATCCGTTTTGAGGGTTACTATCTAGTTCATCCGGGAACAGTGGATTCTGTCACCCTAGAATATGAGCCCCTTATTTTTCACCTCTATTGCACTCTCCCAAACGAACAATTCAGGCAAAGGTCCCATATTCTCATCGGAATCCACCATTTAAATTAGCCAAACCTAAGTGATTCCATAATTGTTTTGCACTTTGTTAAATAACGCCTTTAATGCAATCAGACCTTATGAATTCTTGTAAGGGACAACCGAAAGGGACATTGTCAAACGCGGGGTTTTGACGGTGAGAGAGACTAGACTCGAATCCTCGTAGAAAAATTCTCATCTCACCATCGTCATCCTTTGTCTGACAATTTTACCGAAGGGACTTTCGTCAAGAATTCATGAAGGGAGGATTATAGATTGTAGAAAATGCGTTATCTTGGGCAAAGATTAAAACAACCCTAAGAATCGAACCGACCGGTCTCGAGGAGTATCCTATTGACTAGTATGTATACATGAGGTTGATGCAGGGCTTACGGCTAAGGCTCCCCATGAACACAGTCTAGGAGCGTGCCACGGAGTGGGTGTACACTATCTTTGGAGAGACCGGCAAGGGCCATCCGTTAGAATGGGGGTGCTGACCGACATCCGTCCTTCGATTGGGACCCGGGTTTAAGGGGAATGTAGTGCAATTATTCTACATGAGTGCGCATGTGTGAGAGTCAATATCTAGGTGTTAAAGTAAAATAGAGACTTTCTTTTTTTTTAAAGAGAAAACAAAACAAGCAATGGCCGGGCCAAGTGGCTGCCTACGTTTCCCTCTTGTGGAGGAACTCAGGCCATCGTAGTTCACACATAAAGCAAACATGAGCAGAGCAGGGAACAAAACAAATTATCAAGTACTCCTGCAAAACAGAGGTTAGCTATATGATATACGGGGAGTTTCTTCGTCGTTAAGAGGGTCCTAAGACTCAGAAACAGAGGGGAGGACAGATCTGTAATCCCGTGTACATGTTTGAACCGGACGGAGACCCTTTTTCAAACCAAGAGAACAGACTGTCTGGACTCTTAGCTTTGAACTCTTCCCCAGCGGAGTCGCCACTGTGAGCGCGCACCCCTCCCCCGGTGCCTGCACCGCTCGGTTCAGATTGTATGGGCTTGATTATTGCTCGTTTGTTGTGAGTCGCCACCATGTTTAACGGAACACGGACCGTGATATCTGGATTCGGGGGTTAAGTTATGAATTGGGAAGGTCAAGGAGCACCCAATTCACCCAATCTAAGATTGGTCTTGCTAAGAAATCACCATCGTTGCTTCAAAATCATGCAAAACATGAGTAAAAGGAACCAAATAAATAGTTTCTTATGTATTTGGGATATCAGATCATATGCTTCGAGACCATCTCCATGAATTGGAGAGGCTCTAGGCTGATCCTTTAATGGAATCACACTGCTTCAAAACAAAGAAGGAGATGAGAAGATAGAAAACAAAAGGTTTTACCTAAGCGTTCATCGAGAATCCTATGGATGGTCTTCACTAAAGACCTTGACAATCCGAGGAACTTGGATTGACTTGAGTTATGATCTTCTAAATTTCGTGGGTAGGAGGAGGAGGCTGATTATGAGAGCTTTCTTGGTAGATTTTGGGTGTATATGGTTTTAGGAGACCTTCATTAATTGACCATTAGTCATTCTAGGCAAGAACAACTATATTTATAGGGATTTATGACTTTAGGGTTAAGCCAAAGGGTTTAATTTGGATGGTTGATTCCCAAGGAGGTTTATTTGGACTCTCTGATCGTCCTTTCAAACTTTCCCGAATTAAGGAGTCTTTTCCAAGAAACGAGGTTGAGATCAACAAGGAAACTGCTGAAACTCGACTGTCAAAGGGGGATATCTCGTACGAGACATCAATGTCTCGTACGAGGCATCTTTGTGCTGGAATCACTTTTATGCCCTTCTGCAGTAGTTTTGATGTTCGATTTGGTCCCTGACTAACGGATTCAGTTAGAAACTTAACGAAATATGTCCAACTTAACGAGTTTCGACCCAAATCAAAGGCGAGACACAGAAGTAGTGTGATTATGAATGAACGTTCAAAATGGGGTGTCTACAGATACACTGGTCTAAGTCTAGGATTGTTCTTCATAGAAATAGGTGTTGATTCAATACTTCATCTCTGTAATCTATACACAAACGAATCAATATATACCTCATTCAAATCCAAGAATGACCATCTTGGTAAAGGACGTAGATCTTTTAACAGATCGAACCTTTCCTAATCATTGTATCATTTACTTACTGCAATTTATTTTCTGCACTTTATTTTCAAGTCTTGTTCATCTTGTTCTTATTGTTCATATTAATCTTGTTTGTTGTTTAGTGTTTTGATCTTCTTAGATTTATGAACATTTGTGAATTGTGTTTGTTTGTCTACCTCATTGCCTAAGCTAAAATATGACTAACTTATCATTTGCCAAAAATCTCTAAGACACAAGTTTTTAATCTCTCAACCTACCTCACTCTTACCTACCGCATGTACATCTACCGCACTTCATCCTACTGCATATATAACCTACCGCACTTAACTTATAAAAAACAACTCTTAACTTGTTTCATCGAAAACTTCCGCTGTGCATTTTATACTTGACCGCGTGGTATTTCATCTACCGCAAAATTCAAGTGTAAGCATAAGGTTGAATTTTGAAAAAAGGTTGGAATTTTAAATAGGCTATCCAACGCCCCTCCCTCTAGCCTCTTTTCATACCCTTGTTGTGTCTCTGGGACCAACAGGATGGAAGATTGAACAAGGGGAAATATTTTTATCATTTTGAATTTGGCCATGGGTTGTCTAAATTAATTTTTCTTTTTCTAA
Source organism: Campanula takesimana (assembly GCA_026119855.1). NCBI lineage: Eukaryota > Viridiplantae > Streptophyta > Magnoliopsida > Asterales > Campanulaceae > Campanula > Campanula takesimana. Next base: position 89,305 of record JAOWBW010002141.1, read on the forward strand.
TCAAAAAATATTATTTTAACCTTTGTTATAAATTATAGGGTTAATTACAAATTAGGGCCTAAATTCTTATATGAGATCCCCAATCGGGGCCTGACTTTTATTTTTTAGCGATTTAGGGCTTGTATTGATAATTTTTTTTTCCCAAATTAGGGATTTTTGACGATTTCCATCCAAAAACACCGTTAAGTGATGATGTGTGTTGCATGTGACTTTGAGTGAGGGTACTTTTGTCATTTCAGATGGAAATCATCAAAAAGTCAGGCCCCAATTTGGGACTTTGATAATACTTTAGGTCCTAATTTGTAATTAACCCTTGTTTATTTTTCAAAACTCAAAAATTTCTAAATTATTTTGCTATGTCTAATTACCCCCTTCCTCCTCCTTTCTAAAAATGATTATTAGACATTCACCTTATTTATTATGAATAAATTTTGAATACAAATTTTAGTTTAGTTTATCTAATTTAATAAAAACCTAAGCATTTTTATTGATTGTGTTATTGATGGTTTATCAATAACTAACAAGTTTCAAATTTTCATTTGTCTAATTGAATCAATCTAAAATTATTATTCAAATTTTCATTAGTCTGATTGAATCATTCTAAAATTACACATTCACCCTAATTATTACGAATAAATATCACTGCGAAATTTGACTTATTTACAAAAATGTCACCGCGCATTTTCAAACACATTTTTTCCTAATTGTTAGAAAAAAATTGGTTTTTCATATGACATACTCTTGTTAACTATTTAAAAAATACATTTGCTCGTTTTTTCAAAAAAATCATTTTTATTTTAAAATTATCACCCCACATTTTTAAAACTAAATCTTTTATAGATAAACTAAACTAAAATTATTATTCAAAACTTTATTCGTAATAATAAGGGTGAAAGTCTAATTTTAGATTGATTCATTCTGACTAATGAAAATTTGAAACTTGTTTGTTATTGATAAACCATCAATAATACTATCATAAAAATGCTTTAGATAAACTAAACTAAAATTATTATTCAAAATTTATTCGTACTAATTAGGGTGAATGTGTAATGATCATTTTTAGGATAAAGGAGGAATGGAGTAATTAGACACAACAAAATAATTTGGATTTTTTGAGTTTTGTACAAAAACAAGGGTTAATTACAAATTAGGGCCTAAAGTATTATTAAAGTCCCCAATTGGGGCCTGACTTTTTGACGATTTCCGTCCGAAATGACAAAAATACCCTCACTCAAATTCAGATGCAACGCACATGTTCACTTAACGGTATTTTTGGATGAAACCGTAAAAAAGCTCTAATTTGGGCAAAAAAATATCAATACAGACCCTAAATCGCTAAAAAATAAAACTTAGGCCCTGATTGGGGACCTCATATAAGACTTTAGGCCCTAATTTGTAATTAAACCTAAATTATAAGATGTTGCATAGATATTCGATATTTTTTTTGGTAAATGTAAAAAATGTATTATGTTTATGAAATAAAATTTATTTATTAATTTTATTTTTTATTATTAAATATTTTGAAAATAACTTTAAAAACCCTTTACGTACTACTTTAATAATTATTTAGATTTAGATTTCCGGCCCTATTAAGTTTGGAATGTTCATTAAGCCACTTAAAGGAAATATCAACTTAAAACTAACCAATCTGTGTGTCACGTGCAATGCACATGCTACTTAACTGACTTTTTTAACTGAAACGGTAAAAAAATTCTTAACTCGCGAGTTTTTTTTCACTTCAAGGTTTGTTCTGGCGAAAAAAAACAAACATTAGGGTTCGTTTGCAAGGGTGGTATATCACTTTAAATTGTCATTACCCATTAATTATATATATATATATATATATATATATATAGGTAGGTAGGTGCTCAAATGAGAACCTAAATATCGTGAGAACCGTGAGAACCAATCATAACCATTAGATTAGAAAAAAAATCAAGGGTCTATATGTTAGATACAATTGATACACTTAGATACATTACAAAAAATTCGATATTACACGTGGATCCTTGAATTATTTTTTTCTAATCTAATGGTTTTGATTGGTTCTCACGGTTCTCATATAAAATGGTTCTCACAGGAGCGCGACCACATATATATATATATATATATATATATATAACTCACAATTTAAAAACTAACAAATTTTAGTAGTCTCTTAGATTATTATATTTTTCCGGAAGGAGGGAGTACCTCCTAGATGTTTTAAATTATCAAAAAGAATATAAACAAAGTGAAAGGGGCATGACAACCTCAACCACCAGAAAGGAAATAACTAAGGGAGAGTCCATACACACATTGTAAGGTTCTCTATAATAGAAGAGAGCTAAGAACATGGTAGAACCACTGCCATGCTAAGCCCGGATCATATCAGAGAGAGACCAATGCTTGTTATATTAGGGGTGGCCGATGGTACAAATCTAAACAAATCAATTACGTACCAACCGTACGAAACGCATTTGGTATACCAAGGGTTAGTACATGGTATAAATATCTTATTTTGGTTGGTGTACCGTACCAACTTTGAAAATTTGGACGGTACATGGTATGAATATTTGACTTTGGTTGGTATACAAAGTACCAACATTACTTGAAAAATGTGTTAAATTATTAATTATGTACCTAGATGACCTTTGATTGGTTGAGATTTATATTTAACTAGATTAATACCCGTGCGATGTACGGTATTTTCAAATGTTTTATTAATTTTAATTTTAAGATTTTTTATTAAAAGTATATTTAAAACTTTCCAAATAAAGTTAAAATTTGTAAAGTTTCGTTAATTTGTCTTAGCATTTAATTTATTTCAAAAAAAATATTGAAAATAGTATAATATATGCTGAATTTGAATAATCTAGAGAGACAAATTAATCAAACATAAAATAACGACTCATAGAATATACTTCCTCCATCCCAGTAAGAGTCATACCTCTCAAATGCACGGAGATTAAAGAATGGTGGAAGTGATTTAAGTGTTGTGAGTGTAAAAGTAAAGTAAGAGAGAGAATGAGCGAGAGAAATAGTAAGTTGATTGGTGTTGTGAGTATAAAAGTAAAGTATGAGAGAATGAGTGAGATGAATAGTAAATATTTTTTGTAATTTTAGGGAAGAGACTCTTACTCTATGATGTACCAAAATAGAAAATATGACGCTTAATCTAGGACGGAGGGAGTAGCACTTTATGAACACATCTTACTACATAGTACATAAATCAAACATAAACAAAGCAACCATTTGATAATTATTTTATTTTAATAGATGTAATATACTAATTATTAATAAAGAGAATAATGAAATTTTCTTGTTTTAAGATTCATTAAAAGAATTAAAAAAATGCCCATGAACGGTTGCTAAAAGTCATCTTAAGTACATTACTTAAACAAATTGGCTAAGAAAATTTTAAAAAAAAATAACATTATTGTATATAAATTTTGTAAGAATGTAGAGAATAGTTACAACTACATGATGAATTTATTAAGTATAAATATTATGTAAGCTAGTAAAAATATATGATGTCAAATTTTCAATTAATTTTTATTTCAAGATGGAAGAATAATAATTAAGTTTATTTTTTTAACAATGATAATTATTAATGGATGAAGTATATATTTATTGTTTTCTATTAAAATACTACAGAATAATTAATTTAACAAATTACTAACACACACTTTATCTAAAATTGTTAGTACTACAGTTTAATTATAGATTAGTATGTGCATTTAAGTTTTTATGTTAGTACAAAAAAGAGGAGGGCTGTTTTTTTTTTTTTTTTTTTAAAAGGAGGGGTGGTGCATGGAAATCTGGGTAGTGCAAAGAGGATACACACACATTTATGAGTAATCGTCTTGATTTGGAGAGTTGAATGCCTTTTCATTTTATTAATTAGTCCTAATAAATGATTGTTAGATTAATATAATTAAGTAAATTAAATAATTAAGCTGATGATGTCAGCAAGTATTTTTGGAGGGAAAACTTTCAATGGTGTTGCCAAGTGTCCAAGATGATGTCAGCTGGTTTTTGGTTTAGTATTATTACTAGATTAATACCCGTGCGATGCATGGTTTTTTCAAAAAGTGCCAAAAAGTAAGAGACTGGGGGAATAATTCAATAGAGAGAAATAATAATGGTCTTAGGCAAAAACATTTCATGATGAGCAATAATGTGTCAATGAGAATAGCAACATAATGTAAATATATAGATATGGGATTAATAAATCTCCTACTTTCCCCATGCATTTTCACTAAATGGACTTCCAAATACATTCCCTTGGTATTTAATTCAATATACGAAAAACTAAATCCAATCATGTTCTTAATATACATACAACTTTAGTTTGCATAATTACATCCTTCACTTTCTTTACCAGTAAGAAGGGTTTAGTTCTGGAACTACAAACATAATTTGCTACTAACACAAATTGTGTCGACATCCACTTTTCAAATTGAAGTCAACTTAGAAGATTGTTAAGGTCTCCCATTTGTAAGTACCCCAATCTGAAACCAACCAACCTTAGAGATAATCTTAGAAATCATCCAGGGATAAACTGATGAACTAGGACCTCACTAGGATAAACCTAAAATCCCAGGACTGCTCTGGGATTAAAATTGGAAAAATCTAGAACTCGTCAGGCTGAGCAGTACGGATGGTTTGGACGCGGGAGGGCCTAGCCGTACGGCTAGTTTAGGCACCCTCAGTCCCTATAAATTGAGACCCTTGCTGATCATTTCAGGGGGGGGAGAAAATACAAATTTAGAGGGAAACTCTGCAGGATTTCAATCTGAAACAAACACCATTAAATCTTTGAGTGAAAAAGAGAGGAAGATAGGACATAACCATCATAGTTGAAGCCTCCTTCTCCCCATCTTCTCTCCATCTCAAAACTCTTTGTTATTGTTCATATTACTTGCTTATTTGCATTTAAAAGCCTTGTCCTTGTCAAGCATTTACATACATTGCAAGTCTTATCCTTCAAGCACCTTTTATTCTTGTTATTCATATCTTGAAACCAAATCATGGGATGATCCAAGGTGCCCTCACATTCTTTTATGTGATTAAGGGTTAAAACCTAAGGGAGACCATGATTTGTTAGCTTATTGTCTTTAAATAGCTTAATGATCCATTTTTATGGTGAAAGCATGTATCTTTATGCTAATAATGTTCATGTTTGGCCATGATGATCATGTTGGGTGATAAAGTTCCAATCTTTATCATCCCAACCTTGATTTAGCCTTAAATCCCACATTTGGGTCATAAAGATTCAATCTTTATGTCATTTTGTTGTCCCTAAAAGTTTAATCTTGTTAAAGATACCATTTTTGATGATAAAGTTTACATCTTTACTCATCAAAATGGTTATCTTGGCTCAAAGGCCATTTTCATCACCTTTTTCAATTTTCTCCAATGATTGCCTTAATCACACTCAAATCCATGTATTTGAGGGCCATTTGGTGATTAATGTGCATAGGAATTATTTTAATCAAAGCTTGTTGGTTAACATTCAAACTGAAAGTAAACAGATCAGTCCAGTTTCAGCAGAATACACTGTTTCTGCCTAAAAACTGGACAATTTCTGGGCAAACTGTAAAATCCGCAGGAAGACCCCTCCTAGCCGTACGGCTAAGTTGGGTCAGAGGGAAATTTTTCCTTTCTGTCTTGTTTTGTCAATGTTTATGCAAATAAACCCTTTTTCCTCTGTTAAAATCAATAACCAGTTAAAACTACAGTTTTCCGTTAAAAACACACACACACGCACTCTTTGTTAACAAACATAAGGGAGACTCGGTTTTGTCCGAGGCGACTTGGGTGACGTAAAACTCTTCCCAAGTCGTAACCTGACCTCCGAACTCTTAAATATCTAACCATTTTCATTTGTTGGGTTAAAAGTTAACAAATGTGGCAACTCCGTTAAAATTTGTTTAGTTCACGTGTTTGGCTTTTCTTCCTTTGGGCGAGCCCGCGTGTTCGTCGGTATCCGAGGGGGGAGGATCCTTACAGTGGCGACTCCGCTGGTGAATAAAGTGTTTACAAATTTCTTTTTAGAAGCTTTAGGGATACTTTTGTGTGGGTCAAACTCCCATCCCCGTTTGTTGACTTTGTGCATATTTTTGTGTGTGTTTTATATTTCTGTTTTGATTTAAATGGATGAAACTGTTCTGGAAAAACAATGAACTGGGGCTTGATGATCAGAAGCTGAAAATTTGCAAAAAAAAAATGGATCTCCTCCTCTAGCCGTACGGCTAGTTTGGTCGGGCCCACAAAATGTTTCAAATTAACAATTTTGTGCAGGGCATAAATATTCTGATGGTCCCCTTGCTTCTTCTTGTCCAGGTTCCAATTTACAGCCCCTACTTGTGCACGTCTACCTTCTTTTTCTTAGCCAAAAATGGATTTTCAAAATTTGGTTATGCACAAATTTTTGGACATAAAATTGGGTTTTCAAAGCCTCATTGTGCATAACCCTTTTCATAAAAATTTTGGTCTTCAAATTCTTCTTGATTGTGCACAATCTTTTTCTACAAATGACTTTCAAAGGGTTGCTCTTCTTTCAAAAAACATTTGGTTGTGCACAACCTTTTCATGTACAAATTTTGACTCTTGCTTGTTAATATGTTTGTTTACTTGCTTGTGCAAAATACTTGTCCATCTTACTTGTTCATCATACTTGTTCATACAATTGTTCATGCAATGCTCATGGTATTAAAACGGACCGAAAATTCCTATTTTGACTCAAAAGGGAACATAGAAGGCTTCACACAACGCGCACTTGACCTTGTGCACGTTCCAAAAACCCTTTAAACCCGGGATGGATGCCACGATGTAGCTTGATTAGTGCTCTTGTGACCTTCTCGCGCGCACGGGTCCATTCCACCTCCCCTTTCGAGCCGAGTCAACCACACATGTCCGTGACACACAAATACCGTGACCATGGTTGGTTTTTGTTCTAGCTCACGTCATCACGTCCCTAATACGTGTCCAAACGCTAATTATGGCCAAGTTAACGCCCGAGTCACGACTCCTTATGAAAGCAAGTGTGACCAAGGTCATTTTTGACCCGGTCCTTGACTTATGCGTTAATTCCAACCATAATTAACCAAAGTCATGTATTAAGGATAGGTTGAGACTGCGTCATTAAGCTCTAATGCTTGACCCATCCTAATCATCCTTAAGCCCGATGTTATGGTCCGAGATCCCTCATTAAAATGAGGTCATGCCGGAATTTCGTTGGAGCGTTAAGTCAATCTTAACCTTAACCGGGGCTTAACTATGATGAGAATGGCCCATGCATTGGAATTTTGTGACGCACTAGACCCTAGGTTTGGTTCTTTTGGTCGGTGGAAGCTGCGTGCCCTATAGGACCCTCGCCCGGGATAGTCCGTCCTTGGGAGTGTGCAATACAGGTGAAAAATGAGGGGTCTATAGGCGTAGTGATGGCCTCCACTGATCCAGGAATTAGAGTAGTTGCGAAAAAGAAGAGAAATCTTTTCCAACCATTTAGGAATAAAAATGCGTTTTAAGTAAACTTGAATGGATAACTAACTGCGCCTTGCATGATTTTGCTCCGTTTTGCTTCTTGTCTTTGACACTTTGCTTTCTTGCGTTAACAAGCGTCGTCCCATTAATCTTTGGATGGAGATAAAGATTAGAACTTTATCACCCAACATGATCATCATGGCCAAACATGAACATTATTAGCATAAAGATACATGCTTTCACCATAAAAATGGATCATTAAGCTATTTAAAGACAATAAGCTAACAAATCATGGTCTCCCTTAGGTTTTAACCCTTGATCACATACAATAATGTGAGGGCACCTTGGATCATCCCATGATTTGGTTCCAAGATATGAATATCAAGAATAAAAGGTGCTTGAAGGACAAGACTTGCAATGTATGTAAATGCTTGACAAGGCTTTTAAATGCAAATAAGCAAGTAATATGAACAATAACAAAGAGTTTTGAGATGGAGAGAAGATGGGGAGAAGGAGGCTTCACCTATGATGGTTATGGCCTATCTTCCTCTCTTTTTCACTCAAAGATTTAATGATGTTTGTTTTAGATTGAAATCCTGCAGAGTTTCCCTCCGAATTTGTATTTTCTCCCCCCTGAAATGATCAGCAAGGGTCTCAATTTATAGGGACTGAGGGTGTATAAACTAGCCATACGGCTAGACCTCTCCCGCGTCCAAACCATCCGTACGGCTCAGCCTGGCGAGTTTTGGATTTTTCCAATTTTAATCCCAGAGCAGTCCTGGGATTTTAGGTTTATCCTAGTAAGGTCCTAGTTCATCAGTTTATCCCTGGATGATTTCTAAGATTACCTCTAAGGTTGGTTGGTTTCAGATTGGGGTACTTACAGAGCCCCTCAGCAACGTCGCTTTAGGAAAGCGGAGTTGTCGATAAAATAAGCATCCCAATCTGATGGGAGGACGGCTTAACCGATTTGGTTACATGGATCGACCTAGTGGTATAGGATTCCTACGTATCCCGTTTGTGGGGAATCAAGCCTAACGTAGTTCAGAGAGAGAGTGGGAAGTTTTTTGAAGTTACGCGTTCCTAGGGGCGAGGTGGATATCAATCATCCTTTCCCGGGGGGATAAACATGACTCTCGGCGAGTCAGAGGTGGGACATAGTCAACTTGGCTCTATGGAGAGGGTTGACATACATAAGGAATCATGACTCTTGGCGAGGCAGAGGCGGGACATGGTCAACTTGGCTCTATGGAGAGGGTTGACTTTCATATGGAAGCATGACTCTTGGCGAGGCAGAGGCGGGAGATGGTCAACTTGGCTCTATGGAGAGGGTTAACTTTCATAAGGAAGCATGACTCTTGGCGAGGCAGAGGCGGGGCATGGTCAACTTGGCTCTATGGAGAGGGTTGACTTACATAAGGAAGCATGACTCTTGGCGAGTCAGAGGTGGGACATGGTCAACTTGGATCTATGGAGAGGGTTGACTTACAAGGAATGGTCTTACGTCATTTTGGACTGCCGGGACAAGGTCTCAACCTATAATGACTATTCTAAGTCAAGGTTTGACTTGGGTGAACTCCACTTTTGGGGAGTTTGACGAGTCAACTGGTCTTACGTCCGACTAAGGACGGCCGGGGACAAGGGTCTCAACCTATAATGACTATTCTAAGTCAAGGTTTGGTCAACTCCATCTTTGGGGAGTTTGACGAGAAATCTGGTCTTACGTCCGACTAAGGACGGCTGGGGATAAGGGTCTCAACCTATAATGACTATTCTAAGTCAAGGTTTGGTCAACTCCATCTTTGGGGAGTTTGACGGGAAAACTGGTCTTACGTCCGACTAAGGACTGCCGGGACAAGGGCATCAACCTATAATGACTATTCTGAGTCTAGGTTTGACTTGGGTCAACTCCACTCTACGGGATGTTTGATATATTTTCTTGACACCGGGGAGAGCCTAGGGGCGACCCTTGAGACACATTGTGGATGAAGAGGTCCAAGACTTTGGAAAATCATTTTGAGGGGAGATCAAAAGCATTTTGCAACCTTGATTTAGCCTTAAATCCCACATTTGGGTCATAAAGATTCAATATTTATGTCATTTTGTTGTCCCTAAAGGTTTAATCTTGTTAAAGATACCATTTTTGATGATAAAGTTTACATCTTTACTCATCAAAATGGTTATCTTGGCTCAAAGGCCATTTTCATCACCTTTTTCAATTTTCTCCAATGATTGCCTTAATCACACTCAAATCCATGTATTTGAGTGCCATTTGGTGATTAATGTGCATAGGAATGATTTTAATCAAATTTTGTTGGTTAACATTCAAACTGAAAGTAAACAGATCAGTCCAGTTTCTGCCTGAAACTGGACAATTTCTGGACAAACTGTAAAATCCCCGGGAAGACCCCTCTTAGCCGTACAGCTAAGTTGGGTCAGAGGGACTTTTTTCCTTTCTGTTTTGTTTTGTCAATGTTTATGCAAATAAACCCTTTTTCCTCTGTTAAAATCAATAACCAGTTAAAACTACAGTTTTCCGTTAAAAACACACACACACAGACACACTTTTTGTTAACAAACGTAAGGGAGACTCGGTTTTGTCCGAGGCGACTTGGGTGACGTAAAACTCTTCCCAAGTCGTAACCTGACCTCCGAACTCTTAAATCTCTAACCATTTTCATTTGTTGGGTTAAAAGTTAACATATGTGGCGACTCCGTTAAAATTTGTTTAGTTCACGTGTTTGGCTTTTCTTCCTTTGGGCGAGCCCGCATGTTCGCCGGTATCCGAGGGGGGAGGATCCTTATACCATTGCAAGTACATACTATGCTTTTGATGCAGAATGTATAACAATCTCTCAAGCAGCATAGATTTGGGTTGTTAACAATTGGAGTATTAAGCAGTTTGATCTATATGAATGTTATAGTGAGCACCAGGAGGTGCACCTTTGCCAACGACCTAGATAATGAATAAAGAATAAAGCTTAAACAGCTTAAATAAACACATATTTGACTTGTTAAATTAATGTGATGGTGCAAACAAACAAACACTAGATAAGATGTTTTTAGCAATTTTAATCATTTCAGTCATCCATAATCATTTAACTGTAGAATTAGACATTAAATTTATCCAAAGAGAGAACTTAAACTATTCTACCAGTAGATCAACTCCTTAATCAGTTGGGAATGCGAATTTTCTTTTGAAACCGATTCAAAATGTATACAAAATGAACTATATTATCTTCAGATCAGTTTTCGATTCAGCTAAAAGTCTCACAAATAGATCCGATATAGTTGTTCAACGACCTCTCCTTCAAATCCATTCCTGGTTTATTATGTTAATGGCAAGCTCATAAAAATATAAAAAAGGGCTACCAAATAAATCATTTCTGCAAAACCATGCTTGACGTAACGTTTTCATTTCAATATTTATAATCAAGTTTTCATTTCAATATTTATAATCATGAATGGACATTTGTTCTGTTTCATATAGTTCTAGCTATGGCCATAGTTACCATATTTTCAATTTTGTAGACAAAAATAAAAACTTTGGCTTAGGGTGGATATGAAACATCAAAAGTTGCTAGAACGTACAATGATATTTAGCATTAAGACTACAATGTTTCAGCCAAACGAAGAGAATTTAAACTATATTTCCTCCGTCCCAAATTGATAGTCTCATTTAACTTTTCAAATATTTTAAATTGCATCATAAATTAGAAAATTTAGTAATTTTGAAGGCTTAAACTATATTTTCTCCGTCCCAAACCGATAGTACACTTTTTCAATGGGTGATTGCGTCAAACAAAATTAGACCAAACAATAAATCATAAATCGAATACGAAAATCCAAAAAAAAAAAATCTGTTCAACAAATTGAAATCAAACAATTAGTCACAAATTGCATCTGTAAATTCAACAAATTCATCTAACAGTTGCTATCGACACTCAATCTTATGCAGAAAACTAAACGATCTAGAAAGGGGAAACAAAATTTCGTGATAGTTTTACATGTGATTTTCAATATGAGTTTATTAAATACCTACACAGAGACATTCAGATCTAGGGCTGGGATTTTTCATAAGTCAAATACCTTGCCGATGGTATCTTCTTCGGAGATAGTTGGTTCTCCTCTAATGAATAAAGAGTAGAGAGAAACCAGGAGCATGAGATGGATGAGTTCCAGGACGAAAGAGATGTCGTCAATGAGGACGGAGGGTAACCGGAGAGGAGATGATATGGCGCTTGAGTGGGTTTGTGTTTTGTGATAGCTTGAAAAAGATCATCAATCAAGCCTTCTTGGATTGGGTTTGTTGAGGGATAGATGATTTGTTTGGAGTTTGGAAATTTGGGAAGAGATAAGTACACTTAATCACATAGATGAACATGTGAAAAGGGAAATGAATACGTAGCTGCTAGAATACTTATTACTTGCATCGGAAATCACTAAAGGAGGAGCACGCCTCATTATCCCAAAATACTTGCATTTATTATCTTGTTTCAAAAATAAAAAAGAAAATGTACTGATCATATACGGTTTATCTGATAAAAAATTACAAAAATGAGTTTGAGCGGGAAATTTTTCAATCTAGTGATGGCACGTGGTATTTGCTGACATTAGCTGGTTTTTACTTTAGTATAATTTAATAGATTTTTGATTTAGAGACAATTACTATTACATCACTTGTATTTCCATGCAGTGGCGAAGCCAGGATTTTCCGAAAAGGGGGTCAAGGTTGCTTGGGGATAAGTATTATTGTTGAGGTTTACAAATTTAGTATACAAGGGGTCGACCGGTCGAATAGTGCATTTTTTTCTCAAATTTAAGGGGGGTCAAAATGAATAAATTCATCATTTTTTGTAGTAAATGTCATTTTCTAAAATTTTGAAGGTACTAAAATTGACACATTTCAAAATTCAAGGGGGGCGAATGACCCCCTTCCCTTTGCCCTAGCCTCACCACTGTTTCCATGTGAAGGTTCCTCACAAGTTAAGTTGAAAGAATCTCCACAAAATTGATTTAACTTTTATTGTATGATAAAATTGTAATGCATGTTTGTTTTAACCATTTTAACGCATGGTTCACCTTTTGTTCTTTATATTATTCACCTCGTTAAGAATTCATGGAAAATGCAAAAATTTGTCAAAATAATATTTGATTTTTTTTTTTTTATGTATTTAGTATCTCAATTCATACTTGGTGGAGTACCACTTACCGACCATACCAACCAAATACCAACCGTACCAATAAGTTGGTATACCGACTTTGATGGTTGGTAATGATATGCATTTTTTCATACCAAGATTAACTTGGTTGGTAGACGGTATTAGGAATATTATATATTTCAAGAATATATTGTAAATATCGAGTTACCAAATATAGAGATTGTGTATATCAATTAGGAGATTTGTATCTTATAAACCAAGCTAGATTATTCTAGAACATTAGTTTCTTTTTTGTATTAGTTTTCCTAATTAGATTAGGACTCTAGAATACTCTTTGTAACCCTATAAATATGTATTACTAGCATCAATAATATTTGAGTCTCTCATATCAATTATTTCTCTCCATGTATGATTGGCTCCGACTATCTCTTTCTCTAATCCTTGACATGATATCAGAGCTATGATCCATAAAGGGACTTCTCCACCAAAAACCGCATAACCCTAAATTGCTTCCGCCTCCTCCTTGATAAAATTCTCGCATTAATCTCTAAAGTCTTCTTGCTTGACATATACCCATCCATTCTTGAGTTCCTAAAACCACGGCCTTATGATTCTCTTCATGTTGCAGTCTAACCATATTCAACCACTCTGACCACTACCATGATCCCCCTTCACAAATACCATTTTTTTTTCCTTCTTTTTTTTTTTTGCCACCTTTTCCCCATAAACCCCTTTTAATAAGGCCAAACTAATTCAAGCATATCTTCCTCATACTCACCGTTCCCTAATCAATAACCCCTTCTCAAAAGCTCACATACTTTAGATGCATTCTCAGGTTAACCACTTAACAACTCCAATTTCTTTAAACCCATATTTTCCTTCCTTTTAAATCTTTTCTTTTCTTGAAACAAGTAGATGATATTATTATATCAACTCTTTTCCTTCTTCTTACAATCAATTTTATTTCTTCTTAAAATCAATGTTTTTTTTTTCTCGTCATTGTGACGTAAAATTAAAAAAAAAAAAAAAAAACCCAGCCAAGCAATTTTTCTTTTTCCATAAACCCATCACCAATCTTCTCACTACCACAATTCCGTAATTTTTTTTAAACAAAACTCAAAAACCAAAAAAATTGCCTTTGTAACAACAACAAAAAAAAAAAACTATTTTTTATCTACTTCTTTTTATTTTATTTTTAATATTTTTTTTCTTTCAACACAACCAAATCCAATTATGCCTTTGTCGCAACCAATTCTGCCGTAATAGCAGCAACCAACTTTGACATTGTAGCAACCACCTCTTTGCCTTAGTAGCAACCAACTCTTTGCCTTAGTAGCAACCAATTTTGCCTTAGTAGCAACTAATCTTTTGCCTTTGTAGCAGCAACTCCGCCTTTGTAGCGACCAAACCCCAAAATCTCTTCGTTGAGACATAAAATCGTCTTGCGACGTAGTCAATGAAACGTTCAACAAACCTCCGCCATTGTAGCACTCAAAACCCATTGCCGAAATCATCAAGGCAACATCATCCACATCCGGGATCACATCAAATCAACCCGCTTCATCAACCCGCTTCATCTCATTACTTCCAAGATTGGACTCTCCTATCGGCCGTCCATCTTGCGGGGGCATATTAGGAATATTATATATTTCAAGAATATATTGTAAATATCAAGTTACCAAATATAGAGATTGTGTATATCAATTAGGAGATTTGTATCTTGTAAACCAAGCTAGATTATTCTAGAACATTAGTTTCCTTTTTGTATTAGTTTTCCTAATTAGATTAGGACTCTAGAATACTCTTTGTAACCCTATAAATATGTATTACTAGCATCAATAATATTTGAGTCTCTCATATCAATTATTTCTCTCCATGTATGATTGGCTCCGACTATCTCTTTCTCTAATCCTTGACAGACGGTATATGTAAAATACACTTGGTATACCAACCAAGTCACCCCTATGTTATACGAGATCCGACGTGTCCAGCAGAGCGAAACACGTCAGAAGAAGGGGGATCCAAACACAATGTAGGGAACAACGGCCCTATATAGTCTATTATGACAAAAAAATGTGTGATGTGAGATGGTTTCACACGTGAAACAGGTGTCATTGAGAGAGTAAATGGGTTGCTCCCATGTAGGCGGGGCGGGTCAAGCCCATTCCCCCAATGATTCTAATTCATTTCCATATTACTTAACAATCATGGAATGCGATCTATTCGAAATTGTCATGTTTTTTCGTACAAATTGTTTTTAAATTTTCTTAAAAAGTTATAAAAGAAAAAAACAAAAAAAGATAATGGCTTGGTATGGAGGGATCACTATTACTTGAAAAGTGTTATTTCCATTTCTAAAAGAGTGTCATTTCATTTTGATCAACGGGAAAAAAAAAAAAAAAACATTTGGGATGAATGGAATAAAACCTAAATGAATCAAGACTTTCAACAAGCAATCTCTGGAAATACGAGTATTACACATCTGCAATCATGATGCGGCAAGAATTAAGAAGAATACACATATATACTTGCCACATAAATTATTCAAACCCAGTACCATACTAAGGTTACTACCGAAGAAACTTAATAAGCAGCTAGCAGGATGCTCCCTCCGACCCGGAAAGTTAGGTGGTGTTTGATGTATTAAGCACTTGATGCTTAATGCTTAATAGATTGCAAGGTATATTTTGAAGATAGGGTGCCTTTGATAACATTGAGGTATAGATGTTAGAGGTTACGTGAGGCTCTTAATGATTGAGAATCAAAATCATTGCTTAACCAATAAGAGCCTCATGGAACTTTCAACATGTAGAGCTCAATGTTATCAAGGCACCTTACCTCCAAATTATACCTTTGTAATCCGTTAAGCATCAAGCATCAAGTGCTTAATACATCAAACACCACCTTAGTCTCATTTGACTTTCAATGGTTGACACTTGACACAAGTGAATTTTTGATTAAGATGTCTAATCATCCCAATGAAAATTTAAAAATAGTTATCGATATAATACACAATGATTCATCAATAAAAGCTTTTAAAATTTCACTCGGATGATTAGATTGCTACTAATATTTGATCAAAATTCACTTGCGTTGGCCACAAAAAGTCAGACTAAATTTCCAGGACGGAAGGAGTATTTGACAAGACAATAATGATGTATATCATGAAAATGAAACTCATTGGACTGTAGATCCCTTTACGCTAATATGAACGGGTATAAGAATTCGCAAAGACCACAGAAGCCTCCCATTCTTTTTTAATAAGGGGAGTATATCTATACTATCCACATCATTTACAGACAACTGATGTTACCTCATTGGGATTTCCCATTTCTGAACTACAGCCTGGAGCAAAGAATTTGATGAGCCTATGAAGTTCCCTTTAAAAGGGATGTAACACTTGTCATACATCTGAGATTCTCTTGTAAAAGAGTACGTATGCAGCATTTGTCTTTATCGCGTCCACGTCAACAGCCTTAATATGACTGTCATTAAATTCAAACCAGCGATCACCCATGTGCTGCATCAAGGAAAAAAAAAAAAAATCCACCATGAATTCAGATTTTGGGGATAATACATTATCTAAAATATTATGACTTTAAACTCTCATACCATTCCAGAATTCCAACCAAATGTCATTGAAGAGAAAAAGATCTTATAAGTAACATTTTATGATGCTTTTTGATCCATGATCATCTTAAGAGAATACAGATTTAATGAGCAGCTTCTATATAAGACAAAATCTCATGTATACCACTACCACCACATTGTCTACCACTAGTGAAGTAGTGATCAAACAATTATGCATCATGATGATGTCATCCTTAATAACTCATAACTGTTGGATCACTAATGGTATACAGAGTACACAAAAGCGGTAAAGGCGATAGTGAGTTTGAAAATCAGGAGTATTATTTAATCCTGGCAGATCAGATATGAAGCTGGCTATAATTTTCCCTAAAAAACAGATTCATCAGTTATCGATCCTAAAAGGTCAAGACTCGAAATCCGAAACTTTACATACATAACGGAATGACCTACTTATTCTTCATGCTCGACCAATGTTCTGATAAGAAACTTTCCTTGTACTACTTCCCAACCAATTCACTTGACCTTCACTTCAAATAATGACGCTCAAATCCTCGAAGGGATTATACTGTTATATGCTTTTCAAGAGGTTTCATTAAAGATATATCAGTGGATAAAAGTAGCTACCAGATTACTTAGTTGGAAAAAATATCAGCATTGGTATGAACAAAAGTACTTATAATAAAGGTAAATGTAACAAATAAACATTAGCATGAAAAACCATAAATCAACAGTACTTCCACTTACATGTGCAAATGCAGTATAATGACCTCTACCCATGGCACCATCGTGATTGATCACTGCATACAATTTGTAACGTCTTGAAACCTGACCATCCTTTTGAACAGTATAGCTCGAGAGATCAAAGTCATCAACAGGGAAGTCCACGAATGTTTCTAGCTTCTCCTGGTTGGATGAGAACCTCTTTAAGTGAATAACTAGAATCTCCGGCAACCTCCACAGATCCAATTTCTTGCTCGCGTTCTGATGCTCGTTGCACCTATGACAGTACCTAAAATAAAACACAATTATATTTTTGCATGAGACTTGACGGTATCTAAGAAAATAATAGGACAAAATTTACCAAAAATCAACAAGAAAGATGAGAGAAAAATCCTTTCAGGATCATATACTAAATGCAACTAAATGATCAATTGGTACATCCAGTGGCGGACCTAGGAATTTTTCACAAGGGGGGCAAAATTGCATAACACATTTAAAGGGGGCAAAAATAAATACTAACGCATTTATTTTTTTAAGCAAATGGGGGCAAAGTCTAAAATATTGCACTAATACTCCAAAATGTTAAAAAAAATTACACTAGTAATTTTTTATTTTTTTTTAAACAAAGGGGGGCCATTGCCCCCCATAGACTAAGGGTAGGTCCGCCCCTGGGTACATCAAACTTGAACTAAAAATTAGGGTACCCACATACCACATGTCATCAGGGCCTAGAGGCTCCTCTTTCAAGAATGCTTCAAGGCATTTAGAGATAGATACAGGTTCTTGAGGCCATGTTCTGAGCGTATCACATATCTCTGGCAATGAGCTTAATCTTGAGGTATCATACAGCTGCAACATCTTAACTGGCCAAGAAACAACCACGTTTATCGGACGAGCGCCTGAAGAACTACGTATGGGTTCATTTCCAAGTATCTTTGGCATTACTTTTCGGTTCTTGCCTTCCAAGTAAAACTCAAAGTCATTTTCCAAAAGAGAGTTTCCCCCTGTATTAATGGCATCAATTATCCCTGTATCTTGTCTGACAGCATTTTTACGGTCATCAGAAACATCCACTGACATTTCATCTGGCATTAAGAATGGAGTGAGTAATTCTAGGAACTTTTTGCGTATCTCAGACCCTGTAGACAAATCAGACATCCTGGCTACTAGAGGAAAGCCAAACCTTTCCTTAATAGATAGTACCTCAAACTGAAGCCTGACGCCAACCAGAAACGAATGTATTTCAGTAATAAAAAAAAATAAAAATAAAAAAATAAAAATGAACAGACGAAAACAAACAACAAAAGTATCATCTTCAAGAATGACCAAGAAAAAGAAAGTATTGACGCTATATTATCTCCAAGAACTGGTATTGACTATTTTTTTTTTGTGTGTATTAACAACTTGATTGCATTGCCGACAAATTTTGAATAAGCAACCAATCACAAAAGCCAATTAGCATCCAGCAGCATGAAGAAAACATTCAATCCCTAGCCATACTTGATCAAGCTGAATAGCCAAATTATGACTTACTAGAATACTTACACTCACAATGATGTCCTAACCGTCATTCTTCATAAGTTTGGTAAACATGAAGCAGATCTATTTGTGACAAGAATCATTGAGGAAGCAAAACAAGATAAAATCTGACACCACAATCAGAAAAAGGAAAAACATAAACACAAGCGCGCGTTATATTTGAATGTATATATGTACATGTATCATCCATCTTTGTGGGAATATCATCAATATTTGAGCAAATATGTAGAATAGGTGTATTGAAATGCAATATGAAGGGCTGGAACTTACTCATCATGCTGATGCATAAACACAACCAAAGGCGATTCATCAGAAACTTTGAGTAATCGGTAAGCAACCAGCTGATCACATTCGTTAATCAACTCTATTGACTCTGAATCAGAAGAATATGGCTTGTTCAGAAAGCGAGAAACGCGATGGCAGTAGATCTGCAAACCACTCAGAGGAGTCAGACCACAAAGTAGTAAAATCAAGGGCTAAGGCAAACACAAGAAAGGTAAATATCCATGTCAAAGTAAAAATATGAGCCCACTATCAGAACCTTATAAAGTTAGACCGACAGTGGATGTGTCCAACTTCAGAAATCAATAAAGATACAAATATGTGTGTGTGTGTGTGTGTGTGTGTAACCTAAAATATTATTACTTCCCCCAGTTAAGATATATGACATGAGAAACAACAGTTCTGGTCTGTAGCATTAGCTGACTAAGTTTTTAGCTCAAAAGCGAATTTCACTTGCATATACTCCCTTCGTCCCATTTGAAGCTTCACCTTTTACCCAAATGGGTGTCCCGTTAAAAGCTTCATCTTTTCCTAAAATGGTAAAAATTGTAGGCCCCACTTGTCATACCCACTCACTTCTTCCTCTCACATACTTAAATTATGGGGCCCACTTGCCATACCCACTAACTTTCCCCTCACATATTTAAATTGTAGGCCCCTCTAGTCATATCCACTAACTTCTTCCCTCTCACAACCTTTCTTACACTCATCATTTTCCTTAATTTGTGTGCCATCACCAAAATGGTGAAGCTTCAAATGGGACGGAGGGTGTATACCAGAAAAGGATGAAATGATGTGGAAGACAGAAGACTCTATGCTTATTAGATAACTCTAACCACAATGCCCAATGGCCAAATATAAAGAATGATGTCCAGTATAACTACAAAAGAATTATTCAAATACCAAATTCCCATGTGATGCTTTAGAATTAGAACACAACTATAAATCCTATGCAACTTACTGAATGTACCACACTCGTCAAAGAAAGTATTAACACTATAAAACATACCTCAGCCAACAACAGAGTTTCATCCTCTCCCAAGGAGCATGATGTGCTCACCGCCTCAACAACATCCTTTAACCTTCCATTCTTGGGGACACTTATATAAACAGGAGTTGGCAAGCTAGTCCCATCAGTGCTTAATACGGTCAAGGTCATAGTCCGCATTGTGGTTGTCGAAGGCAAGGGTAAAGACATGTACATAAAAGGGTCAAACGTGATAGACAACTTCTTGCAAAGAGGACAAACCAAAGTTGACCGATATTGTCCCTGTAGTAAGGCAGGCTTTAATGTACGAGCAACTTACGAAACAAAAGGCATAGAACTAGGAAATAACTGAAGTGAGAAACTGGGTATGGCAGTACAATCAATATGATTCAAGTAATCTCACTTGAAATATAGCAACTACGATCGAGTCATTGCGAGCAAGATGGTTTTGCCAACATTCATCTGCTACTTCTTCATCAGGATAACCCTCAGAGCCTTTTACTTCTATATAAGGCTTGAATTTAACACGGTTTAGATCTTCGTGCAGTCCATCCAACAAAAAAGAAAGAAGTTCCTACATTACAACATAAGATCTTAAAATTAATTATAGAAAAAAAAAAAAAAGTAAGAAAATCATTTCCTACAGTAATCTTATAATCCTAATGCCGATTACAACTTCAGCACAATATAAACTTCACTAACTTGAGAATCATGCTGACTGTAGCCACTAAATTGTGGAGCAAACTTAGAGAGCATTGACTTAAACATTGTTGGAGTCACTGGTTTTGCTCCAGGAGCCCACAGCTTTCTTAGCAAGTCTCCAAATGCCAAAGCTAGCTTACCCTGGCCAAGGTATTCAGAGAGAGAAAGAGTGAATGAGAGAGAGAGAGAGAAAGACCAAGCACCAACTGACATAGATCTTCTCAAATGCCAAATGAAATGGGTCACCACTAAGAAATACAAAACCTTGTATGAATGCTAGAAGAACTACAAATTGAATAAACATACATTCATGCCCAAGGGATTGTTAAAATTAAGATCTTTTCTGAAGTTCCCGAGGAAGTAATCAATAAGCCTCGGTGTATGTACCAAGCACTGGATAGCACTGTTCATGTAACAAGTGTTTCCGAGGTTATGCAATCCGCTCAAACCCAACTCATAAGTTTCACTAAAGCTACTTCCAATAGGTGGAGGAACTTGGATTAATGAGTCCTCATTTATGGTATCTCCTTTCAATTCAAGTGAACCACTGCAATGAGAATCTTTTGTCTTAATAATCACGGCTCGCATTTCAACTTCCCGTTCTAGCATTTGCTTCACGTGAGAGATCAAACCATAGACTTGCAGTTCCACAGGGATCTGCACCAAAGGGTAACGTAAGCTATGTATATGTTGCTTAAAAGAATAATTCAGAAAGGGCTATGTGTATAAGAGTTAAAAGAATAATTCAGAAATCACAATTCACCATGCAGGAGCCAAAAGACCACATAAGTTTATACTGCACCAGAAAGGGGCTACATATATAAGAACCAACCTTACTATGAAACAAGATCACCTCTTATATTAATTAACTGATCTTGAGAAGTGTTTGTACATACCATGCAGGAGCCAACAGGCCACATAAGTTTATACTACACTAGAAAAGGGGAGTATAAGAGCTAACTTGATTCTGAAAGTCAAGATCACTTTTTATATTTAATCAGCAGGTTCTGAATCAACAAGAAAATGTCGCTTATCATAGCATAGTGAAATACTTGTACATACCGTGCCTGTCCAAAACTCTTTAATCTTCTTTTGTTGCATAGCATTTTATAGACAAAGTCTCAGATGTCCAGCAACAAACACATATCACCATAAAATTTATCCTAACGAGAAAAGTTGAAGATTTATTAATTAGTGTGTTCAAATTATTTGTCCTTGCAAATGACAGATCAAGGTCTAAATCCCATAGATACATAATCTAATACGTCACCAGCTCCTCTAAGCGTAACTTGTTATAGAGTGGGCCGACAATGAATCGCATGATTCAACATTCTCCTCTAATACATAAATTTCACGACCCCACTCACACCTCGTGATGAACCAAGGTGCATTACTAGGTACAACAAAACCAAACAGAGTCCCATTACTGAGAAATCAACCACAACAGATGTGTAGACACATGTCTGAACACAAC
Source organism: Campanula takesimana (assembly GCA_026119855.1). NCBI lineage: Eukaryota > Viridiplantae > Streptophyta > Magnoliopsida > Asterales > Campanulaceae > Campanula > Campanula takesimana. Next base: position 111,233 of record JAOWBW010002141.1, read on the forward strand.
TATCTTGGGAGAGGTCCCTACTTAAGCGATCAACGGTTACCTCAAGGGATTAGTCTTAGGATACCTAGGAGACCAAAAAACTAAGAACGCTAAAATATATTCTGCAACGAGCAATGTGTAATAACCGGCCCTTTGACCCAATTATTTTATTTTATTTTGAGTAACTCTTTTATTATTTTCGGGCTTAAATAATTAATGAGTAAGAGTTGGATTTTAATTTAGGCCCAAGTCTTTAAAACCTAGCAAAGGTTAGGAAACCTTTTTATTCTAGGAAATTAAAACCCCTAGACTATATATACTCCCTACAACCCTAATATTAGTATTATTCACAAACAAAAGTTTAGAACGAGAAAGAGGGGAGAGGGAGGCGGCATCTATGAAACCGCAAGAGGGAGAGGAGAACACGAGAAGAAAGAGAAGAAGAAGAAGAAGAAGAAGAAGAAGAAGAAGAAGAAGAAGAAGAAGAGAAAGGAAGAGGGAAAGCGTTTAAGGTAAAGACACAACCCTCTAATCTTCGACTCTCCGTTTTGTCACTTAGATAAATTCGAATATAGATTTGAAACTCTAAAACCCTAACCCCAAAAGTGATCTAGGGTTATAAGAATGATATTATGAGGGAATATTGGTTAAGGTTTGATAAATACTACTAATGTGCGGAGTGCGTGCGGAGTGCGTGCAGTGTGTGCGTGCGGTGTGTGCGTGCGGTGTGCGTGCAGCGTGCGTGCAGAGTGTGTTTGTGTGTGTCGTGTGTGTAGGAATAAAAATTAGGGTTTTGTGTGTGTTTGTGCATGTGTTGTGTGCGTTTTGAATAATGAAAACAGTGAATAATAATCTGCGATGAATAGTAACAGTGAATAGTAATGTACGCTGTGAATAGTAATGTACGCTGTGAATAGTAACCGTGAATAGTAACTGGAATAGTACGGGAATAGTAACTGGAATAGTAACGGGAATAGTAACTGGAATAGTAACTGTGAATAGTAATTGGGTTGAGATAATGGAACCCTAAAACATATTAAGGAAGAATAAAAACCATGTAACCCTAAGGGTATTTTAGTAATCCGAAAGGGGTATTTTGGGGAACACCAATAACGGGTAGAACGAACCCTAACGAAGAGTTTAAAATGATGAACTCGTGATGTTAAGAAAGTAAAATAAAGTATAATGGGGACGGAGAATTAAAGTAATTCATGTTCCTAAGAAAGCCGTGTTTGCGTGTTTGTAGATTGTGCACGTGAAATTGTTAAGTGAAGACCGCAAGGCTAAGGTAAGGGATTACGATCCTTAGTCTTTGATGTCTCAATCCTTTAATGTAGGATTCCTTTATATTCTTTCATGAGTAGTTACCTAGTGGCGGTAACATTAGTATTCTTAAAAGTTGTGAACGTCTTTGAATGACTCTTACCCTTTGACATGTTTTAAAGCAATGGGTACCAAAATATCTTTGAAATTGTATGGTGTTCTCGTACCTTGAACACTAAGTTGAAACTTTGCTATATCTTAATGTGGTATAGACATTCGCTTACTTGCTATATCTTAATGTGGTATAGACATTCGCTTACTTTGCTATATCTTAATGTGGTATAGACATTCGCTTACTTCGCTATATCTCAATGTGGTATAGACGTTCGCTTAGTCTGATATGAAAAGGACTAAGTAGGTTAATCTAGTTTGAAATGAAAAAGAACTAGACTTTTGTACTGCTTAAATGAAGTAGTTGATTATCATGATAAATCTTACTTAAATGCCCTGATCAGGCATTGCACCTGAAATGGTGACGTTATCTTGGAATTGACGGACTTGAAAGTAAATGCCACATTCATTTTTGAAAAGTTTATTAGTTAACTGCTTTTGAATCTTAACGGTTAACTTATTATTTTATGAAACCTATCCTTGAAAGTATTATTATTGTTTCGTTCTTCCGGTCATCTCTCCTTAGTACCCGGAGAGATCCCGTATGAACTTACTGAGCATTGTTCGCTCACCCCTTCCATAATTATTGTCCTCCAGGTTTTAAGTAGGAGAAGGACTCTAAGGAAGGAGAAGGACGCCATTAAGGAGCACTGAAGGTTCTTTGAGGAATTGAGTTTAGGTGGACGATGTTCACTAGCCGTTAGTTCTGAAAGACAATTAATTCGCTTCCGTTATTTATTTTGAATTGTGGTTAGAGATACTAGCCGTGGAGATTTGAATTGTAGTTTTTGACCGTTATTCCTTTATTTTGGGGACGGATTTATATTATTTAAAGGATGTTATAATACTCTGAAATTAGGGGTGTTACAGTTGGTATCAGAGCTTTGGGAATAGAGCTTAAAGGGAATAGGAACTCTGATATTGAATAGGTTTGATTTGAGCGTTTTAGGGAGACTAAGATTGCTTGGAGTCAAACTAGTTAATTATGGGAACTTACTATTTTAGGAAAGAACCTAAGATAAGTATTCCTCGGGGGATATGAGGAAAATAAGTGAACACCTTGGGAGTGAAACTTGAAGGGATACACTAGAATATTATTCTTTTAAGCTACTTATGCAATTGATGATTATAGTCATATACCTTAAGTTATATGACACGGATAATGATCATGTCTTAATTGTAAGTTATGGACGGACTTAGAAGAAACATGAAGATGAACTTGAAGCATAGAACAATTAAGAAGAGAATGATTCAGAGATATTCACTCAAGATTAAGAAACTAACCGAGGCATTAGAAGCTGAAAAGACCAAGGTGAATGTCACACTTGGAAAGTGGATGCAAGATAGAAAAGCATTATCAGACACTCTCTAAGAACTGGAAGAAGTCAAGGAGACCAAGGACCAAAATGAGAAGTATTATCATGAAACCCGAGAACAAGCTTACCAATGGTTCTATGAATTGAAAAAATTTAAAGGAAGCTAGAGCGAGAGAGTCAGAACCGACAACCCTCGTAGGCAATGAAGCACCAAAAGAAGATGAATTGGTAGCTAAAAAAATGAAGTCAAGGAAATAGTCATTAACCTTGGGGACAATGAAGCTACCCCGATTGTGATTGATGATAATGAACCACCAGTGGTACCGGTTCATAGGTCCAGAGGTAGACCAAGATGCTCTAAGAAGACTCCAAAGGTGCCTAGTGGAAGACCTAAGGGAAGGCCTAGGAAGGTGTTGTTCCATGATTGAAAAGTGAAACATAAAGTTATTTTATGGGATTGATGATTTGTTCTAGTCTAGAGAGAAACGCTAGAATTTTGTTTTGCTTAGATTTATTCCAAAAGATTCTTCGCAATAAAAGTTTGATTATTTTAAGCAAATGACTTTGTTGACTATTCGTTCTTAAATAATTAAGCGGGTGAACTAATCTAGAACGAGAAAGTATTGGTCAAGTGAAAAGACCATGAGTATAATGGGCTTATTGAAACGGCCAAGTGAAATTAGTTTTGGTCTAGTGAAATGATCGAAACAATAATAAAGTGACCTATTGAAACGGTCAAGAGAAAGTATTTGGCCTATTGAAACGGCCAAGTAAAGTTAATTTTGATCCATTGAAGCGATCGAAACAAGAATAAAATAAACCTATTGAAACGGTTAAGTATAAGAGTAATAGGCTTAGTGAAACGGCCAAGTGTGAATGAGAGTAGGTCTAGTGAATCGACCTATGATTAATAAGTAAAGTCTAGTGAAATGACTTCCCTAAGTAGAATTGGTCTATTGGAACGACCAAAAATCTAGTAGACCGATCTTTTGTAAAAGTTACGTCTTTTGGGGACGGCCTTTTTATGTGGAAGTATTAAGCATAGTAGCAATGCTTGTTTTGGCGTGAGTAATAGTGTTAAATGTGCGAGTTAACCTAGAACAAGTAATAATGGTCTATTGAAATGACCGATGAAAATAGTAATGGTCTAATGAAGCGACCAATAAGTCTAGTAAAGTTGACTAATGAAGATAGTGATGGTCTGTTGAAAAGACCAGTGGTCTAGTGAATGATCTATAAATTGAATGTTAGTCTGTAGAGACGAGCTATAGTATGAGAATGCGTGAAAAAGTCTTGTATTCATGATAACTAATGATAATATCATATTATCCGGTAAGTGTTCGAAAATGCCAGAGTGGCTGAGTTATGATGCTAACTCAAGGAAGTATGATGGCGAACGACTATGGTGCTAGATTCACTGAATTGCTAGAATTTACCCTAACGCTCTTCGATGATGAAGCGTAAAAGGCTCGAGAATTTGAAGATGGTTTGAGCAACCGAATCCGATATAGAATCACTCCATTAATACTACCAACCTAAGATCAAGTGTTGGATAGGACAAGGATAGTGGAGAAATAATCTGATAGTTATCGCAGTAAGCGAAAAGAGAAGAAGAGTCAACTGAGAAAGTGTCGACTGAATCTAAAGTAAGGCTACTGACGATCGTGAAAAGGAAGGTAGTACAAGTAAGTACCAGAGTAAAGGCTACGGCAATAGAAATGATGATAATAAGAACGACGCCAAAGGGCAAGGTTCTGATGAGAAGTGCCAAATGATTGCTTGGCTAAGAATATGAATTTAATTCCTGAGACGTTAGAGGATTCTTTAGTTATAGATATTCAAACTAGAGAATCGATCCCTATTACGTCTATATCTAAGAAGTGTCCTTTGAAATTGGACGAGAAAGAACTTGAGGTTGATATCATTAGTTTAAGACATCGAAGAATTTGATGTAATCTTGGGAATGGACTAGTTGGCTGCATACCATGCCCATGTGGATTGTTTTAAAGAAAGAAGCCCACTTTAGATTATTATCTAGAGAAGAGTGATGTTCTCAAGGAACGAAACCTAGAACCCGATCGAACCTTATATCGGTAATGAAGGCTCGTAAGCTTTTAAAGAAAGGATGTGAAGGATTCTTGGCATACATTGGTGATACGCGCAAAAAGGAAGTAACCGTAGAATCACTTTCTATGATTAGAGATTTCAAGGACGTGTTTCCTGAGGATTTGAATACCTCCATAAAAAGAAGTAGAATTTTCTATCGATTTGGTACCGGAGACTTCACCAATATCGAAGGCGTCGTATAGAATGGCTCCGTCAGAATTGAAGAATTAAAGGAGAAACTGCAAGAGTTGTTGGAAAAGAGTTTGATTAGACCGAGTGTATCACTATGGGGTGCACCGGTGGTGTTGTTGTGAAGAAGGATGGGTCGATGAGGTTATGTATCGACTATCGTGAATTGAACCGCGGGACGATAAGGAATCAATACCCGTTGCCAAGAATAGATGATTTGTTTGATCAACTTCGTGGAGCGTATTATTTCTCGAAGATAGACTTGAGGTCTAGTTATCATCAACTAAGAGCGAAGAAGAATGGTATAGCTAAGACAGCCTTTAGAACAAGGTATGGTCATTATGAGTTGTAGTGATGCCGTTTGGATTGACTAACGCACCGGCAGCGTTTATGGAACTTATGAATAGAATATTTCAAGAGTTCTTAGACAAGTGCGTAATTGTATTCATTGATGACATTTTGGTATATTCGAAAACCAAGGAAGAACATGAGGAGCATTTGAAGTTAGTACTGCAAAACTTAAGAGAGCAAAAGTTATATGCTAAGTTCAAGAAATGTGAATTTTGGTTGGAGAGGGTGGCATTCTTAGGGCATGTGGTGTCAAAGGATGGGATTGCCATGGATCCAACAAAGATAGAAGCTATTGTGGATTGGGAATAACCAATTTCGGTAAGTGAGATAAGAAGTTTCTTAGGTTTGGCTGGCTACTATAGGATATTCGTAGAAGGTTTCTCGAAGTTGTCAGTGCCATTAACGAGATTAACTCAGAAAGGAGCCAAGTTGTTTGGTCTGAGGAGTGTGAAAAGAGTTTTAAGGAATTGAAGCAACGATTGGTGTCTGCACCAGTCCTTGCGTTACCATCAGGAACGGATGAATTTGTGATATACAGTGATGCCTCACTTAAAGGACTAGGCTGCGTGTTAATGCAGAATGATAAGGTTATAGCCTACACATCTAGGCAGTTGAAGAACCATGAGAAGAATTATCCAACCCATGATCTAGAATTAGCTGCAGTAGTGTTTGCCTTAAAGATATGGAGGCACTACTTGTATGGGGTGACATGTCAGATTTACACTGATCATAAGAACCTTAAGTACATATTCACCCAGAAAGAGCTTAATATGCGACAAAGAAGATGGTTGGAATTTCTGAAAGATTAGGATTGTACGATTTTGTACCACCCTGGGAAAGCCAATACGGTGGCAGATGCGTTGAGTAGGAAGAACCGCGGAACGTTAGCGGCATTGATTCTAAGGAGGAAAGTGCGTGGAACCGCATAGAAATTTCGAGCATGGAAGTGCGAGTTAAGGGATATTTAGCCCAAATGAGTGCTCAGCCAACGCTTATGGTTAGAATTAAAGAAGCACAAGGGGTTGACGAAGAAGTAATGAAAGTGCGTGAGAGTATCGCTAAAGGAAGGAAAAAGACTTTCGCGTGGGAGAAGATGGAATCATGAAGGTACCAATCTAGGGTATGGGTGCCAGATAATGAGGATATTATGAGCGAGATTTTTGAAGGAAGCTCAGTGTTCGAGATTCTCCGTACATCTTGGGAGTACGAAGATGTATAGAAAACTTGAGAGAGTCGTTCTGGTGGAACAATATGAAAGGAGATATAGCCGAGTTTGTATCAAATTGTTTGTGTGTCAACAAATGAAAAGTGAGCACCAGAGATCGGCAGGATTACTACAGTCATTACCTATTCCTGAGTGGAAGTGGGAGCATATAGCTATGGATTTGGTAGTAGGTTACCAAGGACGTTAAGAGGCTACAATGCATTTTGGGTTATTGTAGATAGACTTACGAAGTCGGCTCACTTTCTAGCGATTAAGGTGAATGATTCGTTAGAGAAATTGGCCAAGTTGTATATTGATGAAATTGTGAGATTACATGGGATCCCTATTTCGATAGTGTCCGATCGAGATGCAAGGTTTACATCGAAATTCTGGAAGAGTCTACAACAAGCATTGGGTACGGAGTTGGCAATGAGTACCGCTTTTCACCCACAGACGGATGGACAGTCGGAAAGGACTATTCAGACTCTAGAAGATATGCTGAGAGCTACGTCGTTGGACTGGCAAGGGACATGGGACGAACATTTGACGCTAGTAGAATTTGCGTATAACAATAGTTATCATGCTAGTATCGGTATGGCTCCGTACAAGGCATTATATGGGAGAAAGTGTAGATCACCGACTTGCTGGGATGAAGTTGGTGAGAGGAAACTGACTGGACCGGAACTTGTTCAAGTAACCGCGGATAAAGTACAACAAATTCGGAAGTGGTTGTTGACCGCGCAAAGTCGACAAAAGTCGTATGCCGATCGTCGAAGACGTGATTTGAATTTCAACTGGGCGATCATGTGTTCCTGAAGATATCACCGACAAAGGGGGTTATGAGGTTCGGTATTCGAGGGAAGTTAAGCACGAGATACGTGGGGCCCTTTGAGATTTGGAACGAGTTGGATTGGTAGCTTACAAGTTAGCTTTTCCGCCTGTGCTAGCTGGAGTGCACAATGTATTTCATGTGTCGATGCTAAGGAAGTACATCTCTGATCCGAGTCATGTGATCGAGTATAAACAACTAAGAGTTCGTGCTGATTTGAGTACGACGAGGAACCCGTAAAGATCGTAGATCGGAAGGATCAAACCTTGAGGAAAATGGTGATTCCTTATGTGAAGGTGCAGTGGAGCAACCATACTGAAAGAGAAGCTACGGGGAGCTCGAGAGCGAAATGCGAGAGGCATACCCCGCATTATTTTCTTATTAAGGTACGTTTAGTTTGGTGGACCAAACTCTTTTAAGGAGGAAAGAATGTAATAACCGGCCCTTTGACCCAATTATTTTATTTATTTTGAGTAACTCTTTTATTATTTTCGGGCTTAAATAATTAATGAGTAAGAGTTGGATTTTTAATTTAGGCCCAAGTCTTTAAAACCTAGCAAAGGTTAGGAAACCTTTTTATTCTAGGAAATTAAAACCCCTAGACTATATACTCCCTACAAACCTAATATTAGTATTATTCACAAACAAAAGTTTAGAACGAGAAAGAGGGGAGAGGAGGCGGCATCTATGAAACCGCAAGAGGGAGAGGAGAAACACGAGAAGAAAGAGAAGAAGAAGAAGAAGAAGAAGAAAGAAGAAGAAGAAGAAGAAGAAGAAGAAGAAGAAGAAGAAGAGAAAGGAAGAGGGAAAGCGTTTAGGTAAAGACACAAACCCTCTAATCTTCGACTCTCCGTTTTGTCACTTAGATAAATTCGAATATAGATTGAAACTCTAAAACCCTAACCCCAAAAGTGATCTAGGGTTATAAGAATGATATTATGAGGGAATATTGGTTAAGGTTTGATATTGGTTAAGGTTTGATAAAAAATACTACTAATGTGCGGAGTGCGTGCAGTGTGTGCGTGCGGTGTGGCGTGCGGTGTGCGTGCAGCGTGCGTGCAGAGTGTGTTTGTGTGTGTCGTGTGTGTAGGAATAAAAATTAGGGTTTTGTGTGTGTTTGTGCATGTGTTGTGTGCGTTTGAATAATGAAAACAGTGAATAATAATCTGCGATGAATAGTAACAGTGAATAGTAATGTACGCTGTGAATAGTAATGTACGCTGTGAATAGTAACCGTGAATAGTAAATGGAATAGTACGGGAATAGTAACTGGAATAGTAACAGGAATTAAGTAACTGGAATAGTAACTGGAATAGTAATTGGTTGAGATAATGGAACCCTAAAAACATATTAAGGAAGAATAAAAAACCATGTAACCCTAAGGGATTTTAGTAATCCGAAAGGGGTATTTTGGGGAACCACAAATAAGGGTAGAACGAACCCTAACGAAGAGTTTAAAATGATGAACTCGTGATGTTAAAGAAGTAAATAAAGTATAAGGGGACGGAGATTAAAGTAATTCATGTTCCTAAAAAGCCGTGTTTGCGTGTTTGTAGATTGTGCACGTGAAATTGCTAAGTGAAGACCGCAAGGCTAAGGTAAGGGATTACGATCCTTAGTCTTTGATGTCTCAATCCTTTAATGTAGGATTCCTTTATATTCTCATGAGTAGTTACCTAGTGGCGGTACATTAGTATTCTTAAAAGTTGTGAACGTCTTTGAATGACTCTTACCCTTTGACATGTTTTAAAGCAATGGGTACCAAAATATCTTTGAAATTGTATGGGTTCTCGTACCTTGAACACTAAGTTGAAACTTTGCTATATCTTAATGTGCGTAGATAGACATTCGCTTACTTGCTATATCTGTAATGTGGTATAGACATTCGCTTACTTTGCTATATCTTAATGTGGTATAGACATCGCTTACTTCGCTATATCTCAATGTGGTATAGACGTTCGCTTAGTCTGATATGAAAAGGACTAAGTAGGTTAATCTAGTTTGAAAT